>JAPYYV010003768.1:0-17729 GCA_030522625.1 Copidosoma aretas
TGGCTTCGAGGATCGATTAACTGTTTCTCTGTCATTGCGGATAACGTGATCGGGAGGTGTGCAGGAGTTCAGTCCTGGTGCCTATGCCCAGACGTGGACGTAGACTCCCGGTCGGAACTCAGGCAATACACCGGGCCGTTCCGGGCTGGGTCTTTCCCAAGGGGTTTCCCCACCCCACAGGACACGTCCTGGGCGAATGCGGAACGGTTGTTAGTCACCCCCTACCCCCTCCCATCCCTCTTCCTTCCCTCTCCTAAGTGCGAAGTGCCCTGAGTAGTGCCCGTCTCATAAGGAGCCGGACGTATAGCACTATAATATAGAAAAAAAAAACTATATATACATAGTCAGTAAACAGAATCACGTAAAAATTAAAAAAATACTTCCGTGATTTGAGTTCGGCGGTGAGAGGGGTAGAGGTGGGTGGAAAAAATTGCAGTCCTTACAAATATATATACATATTTTTATATATATATATTTATGTATATATATATATCGTGCATTTCATGTCAAGCGGGCCACATGAACGTCTCAAAAACGGACATTTTTATTTCAACCAAATTTAGCACAGATTTTCTTTGGGATATGTACTTGATGTATATAAATTTTTTTGCTGTGCTTCCTTATAATTTCGAAATGGCGGACAAAATGGTCTGAAACCTCGGATATTCCCAATTTTTAGTGCACGTTTTCACTCATTTGTTGTTAATAAATTAGTTACATACTCACTATAAAATCAAACATTGTTGTTCTTGAAAAGGCTGAACACAAGTATAACATAAAAATAACAAATCCAAAATAGCGACTTTAAAATGGCGACTCGATGTGTTAAATGCAAAGGATTCTTCACGCTAAGATTTTTAATAACAAGTTATTAGATTTTTATTTTTTAAGGATACTGCTTATAATCTTCACTGACTTCAAGATTTAAAAGTAACAAATACAAAATGGCGACTTCAAAATGACCATTTGAAGTGCTAAATGCAAAGTATTCTTCACGCTCAGATTTTTTAATAACAAGTTATTAGATTTTAATTTTTTAAGGATACTGCTTATAATCTTCACTGATTTCAAGATTTAAAAGTAACAAATACAAAATGGCGACTTCAAAATGACCATTCGAAGTGCTAAATGCAAAGTATTCTTCACGCTAAGATTTTTTAATAACAAGTTATTAGATTTTTATTTTTTAAGGATACTGCTCATGATATTCACTGACGTGAAGATTGAAAAGTTATAAATACTAAATGGCGACTCAGAGTACTAAGTACAAAGGATTCTACACGCTAAGATTGTTAAATAACTAGTTATTATTTTTTAATGTTTTTAGGATACTGCTCTCGTTATCCACTGACTAGGAGAGTATTAGTGAATTTACCCATCCCCCTCTTCTACGAAGCACCTGTCTAAGGCCTAGAAAGGTTATTATCTCATATATTCATTACATGCCATTTGTCGGGGTATAATAAACGAAAAAACCGTCAAACATATGGTTGCGAAGGTTATAATATACGGGAATACAACGAACTCTTCTGTACATGTCACTTAACCTTAAAACATGATCGATTATATCAAAAAGTATAATTTTTTATAGTTGAAAAGCGCTTGCCTAATTAGTATCTGTTTCATTCATTGACTAGACTAGCTATTTATGAGTCTGTGGGAACAGATATTCATAACCTACGAACTAAGAATACATCTTTTTGTTTTCTCGTACTTTTGTCTAATTCAATTAATTAAACTGTATTTCATATGTTTATCTTAATATGTAGTCAGTATAATTTTATTTTTAGGAATGTTTTATTTTAAAATTATGTAATTTTAAAGCACTAGTCTTAAACTTTTTATTAATAAACTGTTCAAAAATTTAAAATGTTCTGTATCTTGCATTGACAATATTTACAAATATAGATAAATACAAAACACAAGAGAAAACTAAGCATACTCTATGAAGAATTTTTTTAATATAGTATTAAAAGAAATAGTGCAGAAGCCTAGAGTTTTATTTCTAGTGTATTACGTGAACGGTGGTTTGCTAAGAGATGAACTGTATAGTCTGTTCTTACGCGATTATTGGAATATTGCATGGATTCTATAAATATGTTGTGTTTTCTATTAAAATTATACGCAAATTGTATTAACATTTCACAAAGATCCTATTAGGATACGAAGTATATTCTATCAAGATTTTAGACAGATTCTTTTAGGATATGTTCTGTAAAAGTTATGTACGAAATAGTCATCTTTCTAGGCCTTGGACGGGTGCTTCGTAGAAATGGGGGTTGTAGAATGCACTAATACTTCATAAGTCAGTGGATAACAAAAGCAGTATCCTAAAAAGATTATACATCAATAACTAGTTATTAAACAATCTTAGCGTTCAGAATCCTTTGCATCTAGCACGTCAAGTTGCTATTTTGAAGTCGCCATTTTGAACTTGTTACTTATAAATTTTCAAGTCAGTGGATAATATAAGCAGTATCCTGAAAAAATTAAAAAAATTTTTTAAATCTTAGTGTGAATAATCCTTTGCATTTAGCACTTCAAGTCGCCATTTTAAAGGCACTATTTTTTATTTATTACTTTTAAATCTTGAAGTCAGTGAAGACAATGAGCAGTATCCTTAAAAAATTAAATTCTAATAACTTATTATTAAAAAATATTAGCGTGAAGAATCCTTTGCATTTAACACATCGAGTCGCCGTTTTGAAGTCGCCATTATGGATTTGTTATTTTTATGTTATACTTGTGCTCAGCCTTTTCAAGAACGACAATTTTTTTTTATAGTAAGTCTGTAACTGATTTATTAACAACAAATGAGTGAAAACGCGCACTAAAAATTTGGAATATCCGATGTTTCAGACCGTTTCGTCCGCCTTTTTAAAATTTTAAGTAAGCACAGAACAAAAATTTATATACATCAAGTACATATCCCAAAGAAAATCTGTGCTAAATTTGATTGAACTAAAGATGTCCGTTTTTGAGATATTGAGGTTGCCCACCTGACATGGAATGCACGATATATATATATATACACCTGTGTACACATACATATATGTATATACTATTGTATATGGTATTCGCTCTGCGCCAATGATTAGACTGCAAAGGTGAGAAAGAACGACAACGTTGTTGTTGTCCTCTGTCCGTTGTCGTTCTCTTTTTAGTACTGCCTGCCTATTTGTTTACAGCCGCTTCCTCCGCACTGTCATGGAGCCAATAGCTTTAGGTATACATGCCTGCGTTCGCTCGCTTATTTTACGGGCCAACTCTCTATATAGGGTGAGCCTATAGAAGTTTTACTTTGAAAAGCCATATTCGCAGGTGATCCTTTACGCTAGCCTGACACCCTAGAAGTGTGTATAGGCCGCTCAAAAAAAAAGAGGTGATGCTTTTTCTTTCTTCCATAATATATCATAATTTAAAGAGAGTGGTGTCCGACACCTTTATAATGTTACGTGTAAGATTTTAGAGGGTAGAAGAAACAATTGAAATCCAAAGGCGATATTTTTAAATAACTAGCTATACAATTTAATTCATCAAAGGTGTAGTGAGTCCAAAGATAGCAGAAATTACAGTTTATTTTTATAGTTAGGGAGTTGAAAATTGTATTTCAACTGAAGAAAAGGGAATACTAGTTATAGTTCTATCATTCCCTTTGTATTTAGCTTATTTAATTAAGTTTTTTCTTAGTTGCAAGAGAACGTAGTAACATATGTATGATATTTAATGTCCCTGCAGCTAGAAAGTTTGTTGGCATATGATGACTATAAACTTAAGCCCTAACTAATTGCTGTAGCTAAATGAAGCCAACTTAGCACCAGAAAACAAAACCCTCCCTAATGCTGCCTTTTTCTTTGAGAGTCTAGATAAGTTGTTTAACATTGATGCTGTGACGTCTTCAAAAATGTTTTAGAATTTGCCTAGAGCATGAATAAACTGAGATGGAGTTTGACAGATCTACTAAGGCATGGGCTGGACTTAAGTTACTTTCAAGTTCCTATAATCGTTTATTGTGTTACTTACAACACGTAAGACTAACGGCAGTACGTATTGGGAAGATAGTGAGTGCCACTTGCTTATTTAAAACATGAGAAAAGTAGTGTCAACGAAAACAAGCATATAAAGAACGCTACTAGATAAAGCTAGCGTGGTACAATAACGTT
This sequence comes from Copidosoma aretas, assembly GCA_030522625.1. Lineage (NCBI taxonomy): Eukaryota > Metazoa > Arthropoda > Insecta > Hymenoptera > Encyrtidae > Copidosoma > Copidosoma aretas. The sequence continues at coordinate 4,164 of JAPYYV010003768.1, forward strand.
GAGCACCAAGTGTACTATCACGACGTTAACCAAGTATAATAGAGATAGAAGAAAAGGAAATTTAAAGTACTGTATTAAATGTGATGGCTATGGGTAAGCCAAGTGCCTTGAAAAAAATCGGATGTGTTTATGTTTTGGCAGCGTCACTTAGCTATATAGTTAAATAGGCGAGCACTGACGTTACACCGCAGTAGATGACGGAAGCGTTTAGTAAATAGTAAAGGTGTAGGGTGCTGAAAATACACACATAATAATATGGCCCAACAAAATAAGCGAGAGTAAGCAAGATTAAAGAGTGGAAAATTGGTTAATGGTGAGAAAGGTGAGCAGAGGCCATCCAAGATGCTCACTTTACGACTAAACTTTCAAAAATCGACGTAAGGACTTTAAATAACATCTTTTAATGAAATTACAATGAAATATACTCACTTACTTAGCGATGGCTGCTTACATATTATATATAGTAATAACATACAGTAGTAAACTAACATCTACAAATAAAAAAAAAAATGAACAAATACCATAAGTTAGATAAAGGTACTGGAGTTACTAGTCTACTGGTAGATTTAAAGTATACAAAATTGAGAGTTAAACCAACATGGCTTATTGTGATGTAGCTATGTCGTAGACAGTTATAATGCTGAGCTTGTCAAGTAGTTGTGAAGTTGCAGACTGATTGTAGTAACGTCCGCTAACGACGCTCGCCGCTTTTGCTAAAGTAAGTAGTGTTCCTATTGGCTTAGCACTTACAGCCGACTTACTACAATATAAGTTTGCTTTAAAACAAATTAAAAGTAGACAAAAGGTGAATGTTACATAACACAGTCAGTAAATTTCCGCTTTTTATTGGACTATACAAAAATTTACCACAGTATCTTTATAGAAGCCACCATTTAAACGCATAACTACCTAGTTGAGCTACAAAGATAGTTAAGAGCTAGTACATTTACAGTACGTGGGTACTGACTGTATCACTTCGGTACTTGGTGCCGACGTTAACAGTTGTATGATTAAAAATAAAGTTTCATTAAATAATCTTGATTAACTCAAGGCTACCTAAATTTTATTTTGGTAGATACTTTCGGGATCCAAAGGGACCGATGGTATACCTTTTAGATCTCAGATTCATTGTATTGCTCTGAGAAAAACCAACTTGTACCCTATTTCCAGTGCTAGTGGGGCGTGAAAACCATTCCAATTTACTTTAAAGCCCTATAGTTCGCCTCTGATTCAGAATATTGACAGCGTTTTCAATCGACTTATACGTAGGATGATTTAGGTCGATACCTAGTAAGAATACCTTGTAAGTTCTCCCCATACCGCATCGTAAGGTTCTTTATAAATAAAGGTCAGTCTTTCTAGCAATTATAAAATGTTTTGAGCGTAAGTTTGCAACTTATCTGAGATTACAAGTAGCTTCTGGAGAATTTATAACTAAGAACGTTATTCACTGATTTTCCTATCTTAAAATTTTCATGGCCTAAAAGTATGGCCTCAATAGCATTGGCTGAATCTCAGACGCGGTCGGCAAGTGATTTGTCATTGCCTTAAAAGCGTGCTATTTTTTAATCAGATGTTTAAATTTATTTTAATATTTTTACTATTATATTTGTTATTTATTAATTTCATTTCATTTAAAATTCAATAGTGTCATCTCTTAAAAGATCGCTTTTTTTTTTATTTGTTTTTTTAATTTAGTTCAATACTTAGTTTTTACTTTTACATCCATACATTTAATGATATAATTTTTGATATTTAAATATCATCTAACATATTAAACAATGTCATGAATACCTTTTAAAACTATTATAAATAAGTTAAAATAATAGTTTTGTCCTTATCAGTTGTCATAGTTTTTTTTCACTTAAAATTTTTCATCATTAAATTTACGATGATATGCAGTGTTATTTTTTACATTTTTAATAATAATAGAGTATTTTACTTAAAACATCTACTTATTTTTACATAACATATGGTCATAAATAGAACAAAGAAAATAAATCAATATTATAATTTAAACATAACTTTGTGCGAGTCTGCCAGTCTGCATACTGCCAGACTCTATCCAAATTCACCCTAAAGATGAGGTCGCTGATGTTAAGGTAAGAAAAAAAGACGGTCTTTTCCGATCAAGCAGTTGCACTAAGCGGACGTTGGGAGGTTTCATAGTATAATCAATACAGCTGCGATCCTGCATGTGCTTTTTTATTGCGGCCATGCTAGACGTTTTCAACTGAAGAATCGAGTGCAAGTAAGTTTTTTTATTATATTACAAAAGGAATTACGAAAGAAAATTAAACATGTAAGTCTAAAATCGACGCGGCATTGTAGGTTGTAATTGCATGCTAAGTGTGACAGAGAGCGGGTGGTGCCACGTGCCAGTCACGTGCATTCATATGGAAGCATATAGGTTTTGTTTAAGTACAAAAAAAGCGTACTCGAGACGAAGGCACAAGTCGGTTAATTTACCATGTATGCAATCTAGTGTGTGTAAAAGTACGTCCGAGGACTCGAGGAGAAGACTTTTGTATCATCTGGGAATCGATATGGGTGCGTGTGCGTGTCTGTTGAGGGTGGGAACTGAGCGCACGTGGTGCTATCAGTGTGTATTTGCATCCATGTAAGCTGTTTCGTGCCTCAGTCGGTCGGTCAATTCTACGTACGTAAATGTTTGTACACCAAGACGTGAGTAAAAAATGTCTATATCTACTATGTGCGCTTGTATGAATGGTTTTATTTACTAGTGTTGAGGCTTTCAAGTGGATGAGTGCTCTAACATCGATTTTTTAATGACTTTTTTTACAATTTTTTCATTTATTTTATTTGTCAGGTTTGTTAAAAAAGAATTATGGCTAATCCATCCTCTTCAAATAAAATTTTAAGGAAGATATCCAACTAGAATACAAACGCGTAGTTGAAATAAAAAAAATTTATTTTTATATTCTATTCATCTACTTATTTATTTGATTTTTGTATTATTTCTTAATACATCGAGAATATAGGATCCATAACCGAGGTAATTACTCCATATGAGCAGAAAATGGAAACTAATGAAGTTAAGTGTCAGTAATGGAACTGGCAAAAAGATCAAAGTTTGATGTGGGGTGACAGACTCATTTCAACGAACGAAGATAAAATTTTGGTTTGCAAGGTAGAAATAAAGTAAAATTATTAGAAAACGTACTATCAATAAATATTTATCATTACACTGATCGTTTAATTTTTATTTTTGATTTACAGATTATTTACATTGAACGTAGGTATACCAAAGCAACTAAGCCTTTATACTCAGTATCAGACTTAGTCTCTTTTGAATTAATAATTTAGATTCACACTACTATTAAATTTTTGGGTATGCATAATATGGAAACGCGAGAGAAGACACTTGCCATTTAGAATATCAATTTTGAAACTATCATGGAGGAGGACCCTGGTTCTCTTATTCGTCAGTATATAATGTGATACTAATATTAATTATTGTATAAAACATTGTTGGAATTATTTCCTTTTGTTCATTTGAATTTTTTAATGAACTGCATTATTGTATTTACATTTGTAACTAATATATCTGCATGTTTTTAGTCATGAGAGGTTTCATTCAAAATACATTTGAAGCTATCCCAAGTCCGTTTGGAAATTCAACGTTTGGGGTCAGGCGCAATCATTCATATAACTTATAGGTTAACGTTCAACATAAAGAACTATTCACCTGTTAATTTTTGAAAGGGATGCAAAGATTCATCAGCAGTAGAAATAGATGCTTCAATGGAAGATGTTTGCAAAACGGCTGTACTTCAAGGGATAAGGACTACTAAAAGAAAGATCGACGAATCTTAATAGTTCAAGTATTTTTTTTATGTCATTTTTCTCCTTTTATGTAAGAACTTGAAAATTATTATATTTTATTCCAATTTTCTTTCTATGATGATTTGCATTGATAAATTACGTTTCTTTATTAGTTGATTTATTACTTGTTTCTAAGTTTTCTAAGTTTCTACTTGTTTTCTATGTACATGAAATCATATGAAGACATTAAGTACAATAAATTTAATTAAGTTGTGTTACAAATAGTAGGAAGACTGACTAAACTTAAGTCGTGATAATTATTTATAATGCGTGTTTAAAGATTAAAAGAATATGATATGTTATTTAATTACATCATAATATAAAATGGTACGTATTTCATCGTCCAGGCTTACAAGCTCCTTTTGTATCTAAATAAATATATACTTTGAACTAACCTAATCCTACAACTGTTTCGCATTTTCCAGGACGTGTCCTGTCTAATACGAGTAGCTGCCAGAAGACAGACACATAATAATTCAGAGATATCACGCACGAAGATATCAGCTGGCATCAAAAGATCTGTACCACATTATTTGTGTATTGTGTAGAAAGGCTTGAATTAAGGATAACATTCTGAGAACTTAAACAGCGACTAGTACTGCGTGTTGACGCCGAAAGACAATAAAATTAGAAGTAGAAATAATTATAATTTTAATGAATATATCTTACGTATGAGTGGTAGGGACGGTATGATTTTATGCGAATAGAAAGAGACTGATGGTTTTTTTCATGAAATATATCTTCGTTAAACAGTTTAACACATACTTTGGCTCTTCTTTTTCGTTAGCTGGCATAACATTCATAATAATATCAAACAAGTATTCTATAATAAAGATTAGTGTGTATACAAAAGCAGTCTGTCATTAACATTTCTGAAATTATTTGTTTTGATTATAAGAGGATAGCTTGATTTTCGAAGTCTCATTACCAAAGAATAGAATAAAAGCGTTCTTACTTTTTTTCTAAACAAAGTACAATTAAATACTTATTTTATGCTATTTTGGTAGACAAATTTCTTAAAAAGTATTATTAAAATAAAAGATTCATTTTACAATCGTACAATCTACTTTACTACAATTTTTATAAAATACAAATTTTAGTAAAATACTATACAATAAATTGAGTCTGAGATCAGAAGTTCAAATTTAGGCTCTTTCTCTTCTCTCGATGGCTTGACATCCATGAGGATGTTAGAATAGTATCAGACAACGAGTTTCGGTTCATACACAAGGCAAAACCTATCTGTCACTATCAGTTTCAAAATTTTTTAATTTTTAAATGATGATAATTTCAAGTGAAATATTACTGTAAGAATGTAAACTTGGAGTGTATGCTTTTTTATATAAACAAAATAATCCTATATACTTGATTTATGCCTTCATTATTGGCGGAGTACTGAAAACGTGCTTAAGAAACACTTACATTCATATACTTCTATTGTAACTGTCGTTACTTATTAGTTTACTTTGTTTCTCTTTAATTATATTTATTTTGATACATTGACTGTTTTAAGAGAAATATACAAAACACCTTGTTAATTTTTGTTTAAAAAAACCTACAGTAACAATAGTTACAGAGTTGATTTTAAATGTACGTTATTATAACAGGATTAGTTTTTAATACCTTTTTTTTATTAAAATTAAAATGCTGCGTTTATCAAATTGCACACGAAAACAGCAACAAAAGTATAGAAGAGAAAGGCGAGATCGCCGTGCAGAGAATCAGTGTCAACAAATAAAAGCTGCTCGACGGCTTATTATTGATAGTTATCACGAGAAAGAAGATTATTCATGTTAAATGGATGTTCTTTGTTTGCATTGTAATGCTAAACACGTCAAAGATGAAAAACTTTTAAATAAAGGATTTTTTTTAGCGATAGTCGCAGTCATGGTTCTGTCGCCTTGAACCCGTTAACAGATTTTCCTTATGATTTATAAAAATTATTCAAAGAAGATGATGATAAGTAAACTCTTATTTTTCGATCGTCCTCGTTACTACAATAATTTTGTATCTTTTGCTTTATTTAACACTTACTAAGTGAATTTCCAATCCCTACATTCTGGAACATATTGTTTTAAAATACAAGTTCAAATATATAATCAAATTAATACTTTTGGGTATCCTCCTAAAACTAACTCCCCAACTAATGGACAACCTTTTAGTATCGACCAGGTAGAAGCTGTGCATTATCGGATGATTGAGAATCCTGTGATGGATTACGAACTCATGTCTATGTTAGATACTATTATTCGTAATATCATTGCTAAATCCTATGAAATAATGCAGCAGGGCATAGACGTTTAACTCATGTTAAATAGCGATACGCAACAGCCAGAGTTACACCTATTGTTTTCATTGAAATTAGGTCACGACATGCTAAGATATAATTCTCAAAGAGTTATTGAAGTTGCCGCTATTTTCAGAACAACAGCTGATGGCATAATTCCAGAATCTTATATTCCTGTACCGAACAAAAACACAAAACAATAAGTTTTATTGATTCGAATGTCAAACCATGGATGTATCCTTTATTTGATCTCTTTGGTACACAAATTCCGCACAGAAATATGATTCAAATCAATGATAATCGACCTATAACTCGAATGGCTTACACCAAATATCGAATGGCTATAAGATCGAGCGAATATAATCCTTTTATAGTGGGTCGTAGATTATATAAGCAATGTGTTAATGACCATTATGTTTCAATAGAAAAAGATAGAATTCAACATTGCAAGGATCACAAGAAGTAACTAAAGGCGAATACGTACAAAGGTTTACACGATTATATACAAACATCTGCTCGTGACGTATCGACAAATGTGGGTAAAACAGTAATTCTTCCTTCCGGTAGATCTTCTCGCCATATGCAATAATGTTACCAAGATGCCATGGCAATCGTTAATGTAAAAGGTAGAATAGATATTTTTCTTACAATGGCATGTAATTCTAGCTGGCACTAAATTAAAGAAATTCTTTTACTAGGTGAACAAGTTTCTGATAGACCAGATATCGTTTAACGATTATTTCATTTGAAAAAAGATCGTTTACTTGATCTTATTATAAAACAAAAATATTTTGAAAAAGTTACGGGTTACGTGAATGTTGTTGAATTCCAAAAGCAAGACTTACATCATGTGTATTTATTAATTACGTTCGAACGTGGTTACAAAATTACGACATCTAACACAATTGATAATTGTATATCTACTGAAATCCTCGATCATACTTTCAAATCCTTCATTACATGAGATAGTTATGAAAAACATGATACATGCTTCATGTAGTTACTGGTGTGCTATCAGTGATAAGTGCTCTAAAATGTTTACCAAGCACTTTTAAAACGAAACTATGTTAGATGAAAACGGGTATCCCAATTATCTTAAAAGAAAAACTGGTATAATGTATGAACGGCCGGAAGATTATTTAGTTGATAATACATCGGTAGTTTCTTATTGCACGGAACTATTAGAAATTTTTAATTATCATGATAATGTCGAAAATGTCTTCCGCATTTAAGCAGTTAAATATTTATATAAGTATATTTATAAGGGTCATGATGCAGCTACTGTAGATATAAGAGAAACAGACTAATGTAATGCAACTCATCACGATAAAATTCATAATTTCATTAAAACTCGTTACGTTGGTCTGGTAGCAGCATGCTATCGTATATTTAGTAAAACATTGCAAGATAAAAGTCATACTATTATTGTATTGCCAATACATTTACCAAATAAAATGCGTTGTAATTTTGGATGCTATTAAAGACGCAGATTACAAGTTATTTTACACACAAGAAAACAAAAATCAATAATATACATACAACTTATTGTAATACTTGAAAAAAACAATTTAACTGTATAGGTTGTATGTTTTCAGTCAGCCCAACTCAAACCGAATTATTTCATTTAAGACTGCTATTGCTCCATGTTAAAGGGGCCACAAGTTGTACTAATCTTAAAACAGTTAATAATATTTAACAACCATATTATACGGCAACTTACTTAGCACTCGAACTTATAGAATATGATGAATAATGAATTAAACCAACGGAAGAAGCAACGTATCAGATGATGCCTCAAAGACTAGGTCTTTTGTTCGTTCGCATACTTATACACTGTTAAACGATTAACCGTCAATAATTGTGGGAAACAGAGGAACATGCAATGTCTGAAGATTATTTGTAATCAAACGAACGTGAGGCAAGTTATAAAATGGCTTACTCAGAAATGAACAATGCATTACACAATGAAGGTCGAAGATCAGTTGATTATCCTACGATAGAACGATCTGTGATTAACATATCTCATAACTGTCCTATATTATCAGAGCACTCATTTGAGAAAAAACTTGACCGTCAATATTACCACTTAAATCCTGAACAAAAAGATATAGTTAATATCGTACTTAAAGCTGCTCAGGATGAAAATCACGACGGTTCTACTTGTATTTATTTAGATAGACACGGAGAATCTAGAAAAACTTTCGTTTACACTTTCATTTATAATACACTAATTTTAAAAGACATAATTATTTGTTTGATGGCCTTCACCGGATCGCCACAATTTTACAACCAAATTGTAAAACTGTTCATAAAACTTTCGGTTTACCAGATCGTATCTTTCACTATTCTTTGTCACATATTAAGGTACAATAAAAAGAAGGTCGAGCAGTGAAAGAAAATTTTTTATTTAGGATAAAGCACTGATGGTGCCAAGATATGCTTTAGAAGTAGTACATCGGACCTTAAGACAAGTTATGAATAACAATTCACTTTTAGGAGGAAACATTATGCTTTTTGATGGAGACTGTAGACAGCTTCTTTCGATTATAAATCATGGAGCTTGAAGTGAAATATTCAATTCATCTATTAAGTATAGTTCATTGTAGCATCATTTTTTGAAATTTCAATTGAATACGAATATGAAGGTTTTAGGGCAAGAAATAGAATTTAATCAGTTCTTGTTAGATGTGGGCAATGGTATTTTAAATGACTTGAATGATAATATTCAACTTCTTAATCGATGTATACTACCAATGGAAAGGTGTATTGTTCAAGAAGTATTTGAAAAACTTATGGAAGAAAAATTTTTCGTAGAAATGAGTAAGTGTGCTATTTCATCAGCTAGAAATGATGATGTCGATGACATTATTGACCAAGTTACCAATTTATAAGGAAAATTTACCGAAAATATTTATACTGGGATCGATGGTATTGAAAACTAAAATCATGGTGAGCTTGCTGATTTTTTTCCAGAATACCTTAGTACCTTAACCCCACCATCATTGTCTCCTTGTACGTTTTGTTTAAGGAAGAATCTCATGAATATTTAAATTAGAAATATGAGTATCCATGAAGGCTTATGCGATGGCAGAAGGCTCCAAAACATTAATTTTTTAAATCATTTATTAAAATGTAAGGTTTTGACCGGAGATAAATGTAACAATATTGTATTTTAAAATTATATTCCCCTTTACTGTGAGAATGAATATCGATTTACTTTTGAAAGAAGGCAATTTACAGTGACATTAGCTTTCGCAATATCTCTCTTAGAACAGATATCTTTAATCATGCTCACTTCTATGTAGCTATGTCTAGGGTAAGATCATGGGACTTTAGAACAATTTCTCTTGGATTCTGAAGACAAAGAATGCATGTGCAAAATTACGTATACAAAGAATTATATCAGTAATATTCATTAATGGTAAATTCATTAGGAGGTTACGGAGAAAAAAAAGTGTTAGCTCGCGCTAATGAAAGAACGTTCTTTTTGAGGACATTATTTGTGTGCATGTGAATTAAAAAAAAAATTTTTTCGAGTCTTATTTTTGAGATAAATCGTTAAATTCCACATTTAAATTTAGGCTTATATAGAAGTCAGTCATTTAATTGTATTCAAACTACTATTCTAATGGATTAAAGCTTTTAAAAAGGAAACAAAAAGTTTTCCTGGATAGTTATACATAAGCTATCTTTTAATAAAAGAGAAATAAACATAAACATAAGAAACACACAAAAATTTCAAAAAAGTTTCGTTCATTACAATTTAGCTATTGACCTCCATAAGAGCCTATATCAAATTGTAAAATGAAATGATTTTTTTCTTGTAAATACGTTTTAAGAAGTAATATTTAAAAAATTTATACTCACGTATAATGTTCTTGAAGAGGACTTACTTTTTCGTCGGCATAATCAATATTTTTTATATTTCGCCAGCAGATCCTTAAATTCATTTACCGATAGTGTGCACACTAAAAATTATTTTTATTTGACAAACTCACTTAAACCAATAAATTATAAAATAGACTTTCTAAATTAACATGATCATATATCATGCTTGATGAAGTGTTTTGTAAGGGATTTTAGAAGTTTATATTAATCTAACGACGTACTTATCGAGGTTTTTTAAGATGTATTTTTGTCTAGAATTAGTTTACAATTTTATCCGCGTATAAATAAATTGCCACATTGCTTAATTCATGCAATATTCGTCATCGCACACATAAGCTTTTTTTCATGTAATGACATTTTAAAGATATGAATCTACATAGATTGATCGAATCTCCTCAATATTTTTCTGTTTTGTTGTCCAATAATAATAGATTTATAAATTTAATACATTTTTGCTCAATATCGTTTGCTATATATTCATTTTGGCGCACGCAGCGCGCTAGTTAAAACTGGTAAATTAAAAGACTCATTTAAAAAAAAATTTTAATTTCGTTCTAATTAAAGCTAAAAACAGCGTTTCTTATTTTTTCAACTAAAAGAATAAATTGTAATAAAAGTAGTTTCAATAAACATCAGAAACACATTTTTATTGTCATCCATAATTGACATGATTGATGATTTTCAACAATTACCTTCAGCTCTTAGCGGATTTTCAGTCTGCTTCTAGTTTCAAATTAAAAATTCTTTTTTTATTGATGGAGAAATTATAATTACTTAGGACAACAAATTAATTTATGGAGCGCTGCACAAGATATCAGGTCCGCGCACAGGTTCTATTGCATGTCTTATTCCTGTGCTTTGTATCATTGCGTCATATATGTGATGCTATGGTTATCTTATATTTATTATTAAAAGTTTTCCTCCATAAGTTTCAATCTAATTTTTCACAAAAAGATTAATTTTGTACTATGATTGAGCGATGAAAGTGTAAGATACATGAAACAGAAAACACTTATATAAATAATCGTTTCAAATGATAGGCCATTACTAATCCACTAATGAGATTTGACCTATAGTCTAGGTACTATGATGATAAGGTAATTAAAAATAATGTAATTCAGTTATCTTTATTAAGTATTTAGTTATCGCATGAATGCTTTTCACGTATGCCTAACTAGTAACCTCAACTTTCTTGCCATCTTATGGTTTCTTGCTTGTGATTGTCACTTTGTTGTCCAGATTATGTGCCTATTGTCAATGTGCTGCCAAAAATTGTATAAGAATGCTTTAAAAAATGTTACAAATATTACATAGCGCGACTATTCGTACTTACATATATTTTTATTTTCGTAAATAAATTAGTCATACGAAAAACAGCATATAAAAATTTCGAAAAGGGAACGAAAATTAGCTTTGTGCGATAAATATAACATATACCATGGCACCACTTGACAAATAATGAATACAGAAAACAAGGAATGATTTCACTAGAACGCTTGAAAAAAGCTACAAAGATAAAAGGCACTTAGACATATCCACATACACTAAATATTCTATTTTTTTTTTAAATTATTTTCTTTCATAAAATATATTTATAATACCATTTCATCCAAAAAAACTCTATTTATACATGACACTGAAGTTTGTAACTTTCAGGGAACGAAATTTTTATTTTAAAATGAACCCTTTTCAGCGCCCCAACATGTTGCATGAGACGTTGGATTAGCGTTATTAACCCCCCTATGCAAATAAGGCTCAAAAATCATTATTAGGAGTGTTTTAAACTAAACTCAAAATTGTCGTACGTAACCGTACTAGCACTCGTGTTTACAAGAGGACACTCACCCTAATATGCTGCAAATGTGCCACTGAAATTAACAATAATCGTTTATTGATATATAAACGATGTGTTATATTAGAAATATCTGAAAAAAACGAGGGGGGGTTGGATTTTCTCATTAATTTTCCGTTATACGCTTAGCTCGAAAACACGCAGGTTCCGACTTCTTAGAATTATGGATCACGATCAGAATCGCAAGTCCCGATAAAATTTATAGACATTGTTAGTAATAATATAAACGATGTATTCAAAGAGAAAAATCTGGAAAAAAACCAGGGTGGGCTATTTTCCACCGTATTTTTTCACATAGGTTCATCTCACAAACTGGCGGTTGAAAATCACCCGCCACATCATTTTTTCGGATATTTTATTATTGATTATGTATCAATAAATGATGTCCGTTAATTTTATTTGGGTGTTTACAGCAGTTTAGGATGTGCGTTCTCTTCTAATCACGAGCGCCAATTCGGTTACGTGCAAGAATTTTTGGGTTTGGGTTAAGGCAATTAGTATGCATCTTCAGTCAGTTCAATACTGATTCGAATATTCTTTCAACGGTGTTGCCTTAAGCTTTGAGTATAAAATAAATTTGTATATATTTACAATAGGTACGATGTGATATATTTTCCAATCATGGAATAATTAGTTAAAATACACAGTAACTCGGCGGAATCGGCACTTGACATCCATACGTAACAAAAGTTATTACTAGAAATCAGAACCCACTCATTTTTGCTCAAAAATAATGGAAGAGAAACATTTGAGTACTGAAAAACGTAGGTATGATTTCAGTGAAACATGAATACTAGGAAAAATGCTCCAATTATTAAAAGGGTTTCTAAATTCCAAAAATTTTATACTGCTATTAAAAAATAAAAAACAACATTTTTAAACATGTGCATTTATTTCTTTAAAAGTATCAAACTAAGATAAACAATTTTATAAATTTTTAGCCCTGTTACCAGCAGAAAACTGTGTGCACTTTTATGCTCACAATACATTAGTGTAATGTAAAGGTGCACTGTCATGCCCACATTACAAAACACTAAGTATTTACAAATGTTCCTCATAGTACAAGACTGCTAACAAAGTTTGAAAATTAAAAAATTTAATGTTTACACGTAGTTACAAAAATAGCTGAAACGTAATAAAGTACTTAAAGTAGAGTTACGTAGACTCCAAGTGTTACGGAGAAGTGCACTTTCATGCTCATTGTCCATTTTCTTTTGACTTCATGACTCTCAAGTATTATGCTAAGCACATACTAATGCTTCCACAGAATCGAGAAAATGAACGTGTATCTTACATAGGACTCGACTTTTTTTTTAAGCTGACAATAGTCTGAGAATCGGTACAGCAAATCTCCAACAATGAATAAGCAATATTTTTAGCCTTGTTACCAGCAGAACACTGTGTGCACTTTCATGCTCACAATACATTATTTTAATCTAAAGGTGCACTGTCATGCCCACATTACAAAACACTAAGTATTTACAAATGTTCCTTATAGTACAAGACTACATACAGAGTTTCATTGAGAAGTAATCATTTCACACTTAGAGACTAAAATATCCAAAACGTAAGAGTGCAGTAGAGTTACGAGGGCGTGTTATAGAAAAGTGCACTTTCATGCTCATTTTCCACTATCTGTGACCTTCATGACTTTAACATGTGTGCTCTAACATCTTTTGTGAGACTGACAAAA
>JAPYYV010003769.1:0-19759 GCA_030522625.1 Copidosoma aretas
CTGTGAGAAGTCGAGCTCTGAACTGTCACAGCTCCAAGAGGTGGTTGAACACGAATAGTTCAACCTCCAAGGCTGTTTTAGTGCCAAATTTTTTTCCGTATACGGCAGTGCGAGCGTGGTGTCCGTAATCACCCCCCCCCCCCCCCTTCCCCGGCTCTATTTTGGGTTATATGCTATTGACTTTCCGGCTTTGGCTCATTTCGGAAGATAGCGTTGTGTTATTCATATTCTAAATGATTACTTGTACGAGCTTTTAATATTGGTTGATTTAATATCGTTTGAGTGGCGTTTTGCACCCCGCGGTAAATGGACGGACCAAAAATAAAAATTTCAACGCTGTTTTGAAAATTCCTATTTTAATAACAAAATGCCTCGAGGAGCATGACAAACGTGTTTTTTCAATTTAGATGCACGAATGACAAAGTTTGAATCACATGCTATAAAACATAAAAAATGTATGTTTGATATTAGATTTATTGTTTTGACAAAATTTCAAAAAATAGCTACTTACATGAATGAGAATACGTTTGAAGAAGCTTTGTTAATGAAATATCAAATTATTCATGCTCTGTAGAAAAAAGTAACGAATCTGCAGTGATCAATATGGAGAAAATCAGGGTAAAAAAGCAAATCTGTTTCCAGATAATCGGCGACCACTCGGTGACAATAAACGAAACGACCTACAGGGACGACGATGAAAACGGCGGCACCATCTTCCGGGTGCGCGTGGTCGACGTCAAGCCGCTCAACGACACGGTCCCGACAGCCAACAAAGGCTCCACCGCCGGCAACAACGAGTCCACATCGTCCGAGGAGCGAGAGGTCGAGCCAGCCACACCGACCATGCGCTCGCCCACAACCATCAGCGACAACGACACGAATGATGGCAACAAGCGCGAGGAGCTGACTACCACAACTCCGATCACGCGCAGCGTCGAGACCGTGGAGGACTTTGACAACGAGATCCAGAACAAAAACAACGTCAAGAACCAAGTCGAGACGCTTCGTGCTTAAATCAAGAGTTTTTTTTAATTTTTTTCTTCTTTTTCAATCCTTTGCAAGGGTGCGAGTTGTTGTTGGGGGGGGGGGGGGGGGCAATGTCTGTCGGAAGTTTCCGGCGATCGTGAATTTTCGACAGATTGCTAATGCAAAGGGCTCATTCGGCGGATGCGATGAACCTCCGTGCATTACTCGAGGTTGTGATGGCTTTATTATTTTTATTTTTTTCTAATTTCTCATACTTTTTAAGTTTTTATTCCTCGTTCTGTGAGCTCGAAACGAAAGCCTTGATTAAATCGTCGGATATTCGGTGGTTTTGTTCATAATTCCTTCAATTATTAATGTCCATCAAAATGCCATATCCTTTTAACTTCTCCAAATACTTCAAAACTGTCAGATTTTAACGCATCAAACCAATTGTGGCCTTATTAAATTTATCCATTGAGTATATTTTACATGATAGTTTGCAGAAAAATAAATATAACCAAACTAAAATATATATAAAATTTATGAGTTAAGCTAAAATTATACTCGTGGCAATGTAACATGTATTAGTATTACCTACTTGTTACTAAGCCACGCATGTGAATACTGTTAGTGAGACAATACATACCCGCAGTCACATCAAACTTTAACGATGTATATGAACATGTATGACAATATTATATTTTTCAATAAAATTTCAAATTAATTATCAAACAATCCTAGATTCAATCATTTATTTTTCATTGATGTATTAGACAATTTACATTCTCAAACACTATGTATGCAGGGAAATATACATTTACGTAGATTTCAGAGTACAAATAAAAAAAATAAAATATCCAGAAAATTTGATGAATTGCATTTTTTTAATAATTTCAATATTTTCGCGAAAAGCAATTAAGAACAATCGCGAGGGGATTGCACAATCAATAGACGCATGTATGTACATACAAGAGAAATTCATAAGGCTGTAAGTACTTCTTTGTTTAGTTATTCGAGTGAATTGCAAATAAAATAAAGGAAAATTTAGAGAATTTGTTAATAAATGTATGTACATTCTCTTTCTATAAATATCATATTAGAGGGCTGGGCCAAAAAATAAGAAAAATTTTGACAAGAATTGAAAATTTAAAACGGATTTAACACATTTAAAAATAAAAAGCAAATTTTATAAAAGTTTTACTGTTCAATTGACTATAGTATTTTATAAATACGTAGTTACGAGCATCAATAAAATATGGATGTTAACATTTTTATCGAATATTATGAAGTGAAGTTTAATGTTGATACTTTTATTTCCTAAATAAGTACTATTTACTGATTTTTTTTTCAGCAATTTTAATGAAAATCCATTTAAGGTATTGAGCAAGAAGGTTTTTGCAGCAGCGCATTTATTACGGATTATTCACAAGTTGAGAAATCTGTAAAATTGTGAACTGAATCTAGCAAAAAAACCAGAACTTTAAAAGTATTATTGTATCTGATAAAGCCTTATAATTATGGAACATAATATAAGTATTATTGGATTAGTATTTCTAATTGACACAGACTAGCACCTCTCAAATATTTATGGTATAGCAAATGAATTCTATAAACTTTTAAAAAATCGCAAAAATCATTATTATACTATTATAATTACGAGTGGCTGTGACATGCAAAAAATCAAAAGAGGTTTTGACAAGTTTAATACATTCTTAAATTTTATGCTCACTTATTTCGATTTCTTGTAGCTGCACAGTGAATGATTTCTTGCAAAACTAAACCACTTTTTTTTAGTGTTTTAACGATTTACATTTACACTTTTACAAATGCGTCCGAATGCCGTCAACTTGTAAAGGAGCCTTCATAAACTATCATGCGAAAGAAATAGGGGATTTTCTGACGACCCGCGAAGTTTAAAATTCTCTATGATAAGAAAGTTTAGGTATGTTGTGCAACCAAGTACTTAATAATAAGATCTGTTTAAACTTTATGGCTTGTGAATAAGGTTCCGATCGTATAGTTCCAGTGGGTATATAATGCAGGAACCCTAACTAATCTGCCCACCCCGTTTGTCAATGATTAATGAACTCCATCGACACCACGTAACCACGTAAGAAACTCACAGATTTTATCAAGTTTGACAGTTTTTTGACGATGGAAGATCAGGGGGTTCCCGCGACTGACTTTATCTGGTCTGAGTCACTCTGAGTGTGCCCAAAAAGTACCCACTACCCAATTGTATGGTGAAGTATATCTATATAGTATACTTTAGCACACACGTTTGGGTACTGCTTTTGGGCACACTTGTGGTGAACGCGTGGCTCTTCACCATTTTCTAAGTACTCAAGCTGTAAGAGTAAAGTTGGCACGTTGGGCAGGAAAAGATCACACACGGCATTTATACTTTTACGTTTTCATAAGAGGAGCTGAGAAAATATAATTTTTCTAGAAGTGGTATCCAACTTTTCAAAAGGTGAGTATACAACCTATACCTATACGTGGACACACCATCAAATTTGGTTTTGTTTTGTTTTTCCTCGTTTCTTAAGATTGCGTTATTCAAAGAGAACAGTTACGTTTGACATCATTGTAAGCCATATGAATGGATTAATGTTTCATACTTATGAACAATACACTGTGCATAAAATGTTAATATCAAAAAATTAGATTTTTTTTTAATTTTATTTCGGTATACACGCTTAAATAAGATATTAATTAACAATGGTTTTTGAGTAAAGTGGTCACTAATTCACTGTTATTAAAGATACACGGAGAATCAAAGATATGTTGTTTTTTGAATTTTAAATAGTTTTTATATCACTGTTTTAGATAAAATGTTGAGAGCACTACTGATAGGATTAGCATTAACTGTTGGTATAGTGACAGCAATGTGGACTATAAATAATGATCAACAACAAAGACCTTACGAATATATTCCTACAAGAAAAGGGAAGAATCAAGAATTTCCAATATTCGACGATATCGGTAAAAAAAAAATTTTGGATGCTATTAAAATGATAGTGAACGAGACTTCGGAATTCGAACCTTGCAGCTACGAACAAATCGAAAATTATCGCAAGTACTTAAAAGACGCAATACTTAGGTTACAAAAATTAGGTGATGCAAAGTACGATAGAGAATTATTGCGCATCATAGAAAGTCAAGAGAAAAAATGTTTTGATATCATTATCAAAAAAGAAAATGAATTTAAATTATCAGATTTTGATGCCAAATTTGACAATTTTTTTGATACACTGTAAAATTTCAATGGCAATATAGAAGAATAAGCAATCATAAACATACAATGATTGTTAATCTAACATGTCACTTTAAACCTCACAAATATAATAAAACATGTTTTTTTCTTAAAAATTTTAAAGTGATAATACAGAATTTTTTCAATCAGACAGTGTTAAATCATATTTTAACTTGATAATCACGCAAAAAGTGTTTATATACTTTAACAAAATAAGAAAATGACTTATACTATTTCAATTAAAAAAGAGTTCAACTCTTTTAGTAAATGGGTAGTTTATATGTCAAAGTAGTTCATGATTATGGTTCGACCCAGGGTAATAATTTTTAATCATTTGAAAAAATGAGTATTTTTCTTTGTTATAACTTGAAAACTACCTAATCCATATTTGATTTCATAATACTAAGTATAATAATAAGCTAAGGATAATTGAATTCAAACAGTATGTTTTCATTTTATTTTTTGATACTGAATTAAATTTTTAACTAATTATAAATCATTAATTATTGTAGTACTTTGTGTGTAATATCAAAATAAGTTGACTTATTTGTTAAAATAATATTTGTCTTCAATCGTACTTAGTGAATTTCAAGATAATAAATAAATATTTTTTAAAGAACCTTGTATTCATCACTATAGTTGATTACTTCTATTCTATAGTGAAAAATGAGCTTTTCTCGTTATTTATGGAATTTGAAACTCTAGTACTTACTTACTATCAACATAAAAAAAATTAAGAAAAAATAGCGTAAGGCTGGAGATTTTTGTGCATACGTGAAATAATGCGTTGGATATTTGGAAAACCATTATTACACAGATTATGCCAAAAAACTATCCCCAAACGTTCAAACTGCTTTATCTAAAATAAAAGTTGGGTTAAGAAACCAATTATCAGAGGAATTCATGAATATATACCTATACATTGATGAGTGTGCTACTGCACTCAGTCAGCCAGTGCCCGAGAGAGCAAGAGAGAGAGACAGCTGTCATGTGGACGACGTGTCCCAGCTCCCAGCACTGCCAGCAGTATAGTAGCAGCAGCAGAAACTTGACATCGTCAAAAAAAACAGCAAGT
Organism: Copidosoma aretas; assembly: GCA_030522625.1. Classification (NCBI taxonomy): domain Eukaryota; kingdom Metazoa; phylum Arthropoda; class Insecta; order Hymenoptera; family Encyrtidae; genus Copidosoma; species Copidosoma aretas. Next base: position 5,298 of record JAPYYV010003769.1, read on the forward strand.
GAATACTGTGAACAGACCATCCCTGTGTCCTCTCCAAAAAAAAACGACCCTTGCGTTAGTCCGGTGGAGCGCCAGGGTAACCGAGGGATGAGGATGCTGCGATGCCAACACGCCGACGTCGCGTAGGCGAGTACCAGCCGCTAGCACCAGTAGCCCCAGGTGTTTATTCCGACACTAACCCTAGGCAGCACGGCAACGAAGACAACTACAATGACAACGGCATGAGCAACAGCATCACCACAGTCAGCCGGACAATGCCAACCATGTCGTCCCGTGACCGCAGTAACGAGTTCGCTAATGTCATCCAGGGCATACAGAGCAGGAACTCTCTCAGAGCTGGCCAGCCCACATACAGTCCCAACTCCACCGGGACTGTGCCGAAACATCCCAGGCAACTCCAGAGCTACTCGAACTTCATGCTCGTCGCCAAGAGCATTGGCAAGAACATTGCCAGTACTTATGCCAAGCTCGAGAAGCTCGCTCTGTGTAAGATCCATTGCTGTGCTCTCTTTATTTTCGTGGTGCAAGTGGTTGTGCTGTGGCTCCTTTCTGAGCTTTAGAATATACTTGTTCGTGGTCTTGAATAAGTAACAAGTATAATACTCCTTTGTTGAGATTCTAGTAATTTGCAAATAATGCTTTTTAGCTGATTTGTTTTTCATATTTTTTTCAAAACTAATAAATCATTTATTATCCAGATTAATGATAATTCTCTATAACTATTGTGTTTTGTTGATGGAAAGAATGTTTGAGTCAAAGTGCTTGTGGTTTTATTGATACAGATGTTGTTTACTCTCCCATATGGACCGTTTCAGTGGCTAGCCCCTACTTTCTCATTCTTGACTAACATACTGATATTAAATATTGAAATAACAATTATATGTATGAATAATGATGTAATCATTTGTATGTTACAACTTATTTTAGTGGCCAAAAAGAAATCCATCTTTGATGATAGACAAATGGAAATCGAAGAACTGACAACAATAATAAAAACAGATCTAAGTAGTTTAAATCAACAAATTGCCAAATTACAAGATCTTGGTAGAAAACAGCGTGAAACGTTTAGCTCTTCAAAGGGCAATCATATCGCATCACATTCCTCGTCTGTTGTTGTGGCCTTACAATCAAAACTTGCCAATATGTCTAATCACTTTAAAAGCGTTTTAGAAGTGCGTTCTGAGGTGAGTGTTCAGCATAATAAAATAATAAAAACAATGTCAAAACTGTCTGTTACTTATTGGTAAACGCATTTGATTGCAGAAAATGAGAGAAGAACAAAGTAGAAGAGAGCAATTTTCCCATGGACATGTTTCTACAATGTTACCACGAAGTGTGTCTGGAAATCAAGGTTCCCTACTGCTTCAACAAGATTCTAGTGCTTCCGTTAGTATAGATTTGGAACCAGGTATGGGACAGTTGAGTTTGCAACAGGCTGTGTATGATGATACGGTAAGTTAATAATTTAAGTGAAGAAATTTTAATTACTATTGTTTGCACTGAAACATTGTTGATTAAAAAATTTTACAGGACTCCTATGTGCAAGCTAGAGCTGAAACTATGCAAAATATTGAATCTACTATAGTAGAGTTAGGTGGAATATTTCAACAATTGGCATACATGGTCAAAGAGCAAGAGGAAATGGTGGAAAGGTAAATTTTAAAGTCTAAATTTATTTTTTTAACAACTTTTGGATTTAAATTGATGAATGGTTGTAATTTTTACGTGTTTCGTTTACAGGATAGACAGTAATATTGAAGATGCGGAAGTTAATGTGAGTGCCGCGCATACAGAAATTTTGAAATACTTTCAATCAGTGACTAACAACAGATGGCTCATGATCAAGATTTTTGGAGTGATCATATTTTTCTTTATATTCTTTATTGTTTTTATGGCATAGAACTACATGTGGGTGCAAAATGAACGGAAAACCGAGATGAGAACGGGTGCATTTGTTCATATTTTGTAAGAAAAGTTTTTAATGACTATAATAACGTGTACTGAATGACATCGAAACTGGAGTGACTGTTTTACTCGGGCGTCGTTTCATACGATATATTTATAAATATTCCTTGTCGCATTCCTTGACTCTTAGCACCAAAGTAACGTCACTTTGTACTATATAAATTTGTATAAAACAGAAAGGATGTGCATCTTGAGAAAATTGCATGATTCTTGATTTATTGTTATTAAAAAAAAAAATAGTGTTAATAAATTACAATTTATTTAAATTCGCTTTAAAATCATATTTAACAATTGTATTATTTTCTTTATATGTGTGTGTATACGTATACATACAAATATACACTTCTGTAAATATGTAGATTCAATTCTATTGTTACATACATCCGACTTGAAATTTTTTTTTTTTTTTTAATTAATCGTTCCAACACATATTTGATCACATTTTCATACACTCATACAGAAATGCAACATTAACTTCCCCTATAACTTGATATCGATGACAAAAAAAAGTTGATAGACTAAATAAACGGAGAACAGAATTCAACGAACAATCAATGTATGATGTAAATAATGACTTTCATAACATTATTTAAACATATAACCACAAAAAACATTACATCTGCTTTAAAAAAATAGTCAAAAAATGTGAAAAAAATAAACAGCATCACACCTCTCGTCATTTATCATCATATGTTACAAATTTTCATAATTAAGTTCATTTTTCTATTCATGATGTTCAATTATATTGCAACGTCAGCGCTTCCACGAGCGCTTCACACACACGGCCTTGTCCAGAATACAACTACTAGCATTGCGTCTGGCAAGATTTTTTCCAAATCGGTAAAAATATTTTATTCGATGTGTATGTGTGTAATAATTATATAAACAATGTCCGAACTCGAAAACGTTGGCCTTAAAAAATTGAAATATCGCTAAACTTTTCCACCATAAGATTTGTCCAGCGATTCTCCGGAAGAATGTAAGGAACCTGAGAAAACCATAAAATCACATGATTAAATCACCAAAAAATCAGATTGCGAAAAACTAATTTGCATAATCAAAGCAACAGTGCAAGCTAGCAATTTTTGAAGCCATTGAAAAATGTGTTTATTAAGTTATAGACAAATGCCAAAAAATATGTGCGTTTCATACATATTGCATATAACAAAACAGTTTAGATAAATACCTTCTTTAAATTAATCTCAACGTCAAATTACCAGTGCATCAACGCATTAATCTTTTTTTTTTTCAACCGAAAGCAAAGGAATGAATTTTGATCCAAAAAAGTGAACACAACCAGGATTTACAAAAAATAGACAAATCAAAGACGTAAAAATTGAAAACTTGTCTACTAGCAAAAACAAAATACAAAATCTGTCAACCTGACAGGTTCATTAAGTCACTTATTAGGATTATTTCCCTCCATCGTGCTCCAAAATTGCCGGACTTTTGAAAAACGTTTGCGTCCTTGCAAGCACAGTAAGGAACATATAGAGAAAAAACATAAAAATAGTAGAGACGAGCCCATCGGCGGCTGCTGCTGCTGCTGCTGTTTTTACGTGAAAACATATTTCGTGGAACGTAAAACAGAATTTCGGTGCTTTTATATGTTGTGTTACAGAAATGTTAATATGTAGTATGTAAGTGTGTACAAGAGCAAGCGCAAGGAGCGTGCAATGACGGATTCAGTGAAACATAAGCAACCCTAGAAGTTGAAAGGCCGACCAAGGCTCCGCTCAATCTCCGAGCGGGGAACAAACATTGTCACGAACCTTTGTGATTTCGGGGTCGCTGCTGCACGTGGAAGGCGGCCGAGTTCCTCGTACCGGGCAGTAAGTCGCCCGCCCAATTACCCATCCCGTCTTGATGTGGCTGGTGTGGATGCCGCTGGTGCGCTGGGTGGAGCAGAGGCGGCGGAGGCATCATGTGCGACGGGTGATGATGCATCGGAGGTGGCGGCAGAGGCACATCGCTAGCGTACGGGGGTAGCGGCGGGGGCGAGCGCAACGAGTGGTGCGGGAAACCGTGGTGGAGCAGCGGGGGAGGCGATAGCCGGGGCGGCGAACCGGGTCGGCCCAGGGGCGGGGGCGAGGAGAGCCGTCCGCCCCCGAGGGGTGCCGGTCGCGAGCCTACACCGACTTCGACGCCGCCACCGCCTCCCGAGGGAAGGGGCGGAGGTAGAAAGTGCGGTGGCGGTGGCAGCGGCATTCCGTACATGTAGGACGGCGGGGGCATCGGCCCGCCGGCGAACATCAGGGGCGAGGTCGGGTTCTCGCCCAGGCCACCTGGGAACAGCGGGTGCACGACGCCCGACGCGTCGCCATTTGCGGTTGCCTGGTGCTGCAGGCCTGTTGGGAAAGCAGAGGGACACGTGCGTCCAGTCAGCGAGAAAGCGTACGTTTTAGTTTGCGAAATTACTGGTCTTAGCGCATCTACGTTGCTGTTGAAAAAACTTATTTCTCTGACGCTTGCTTATCGCATAGGACTAGCTGTGAAATTGTTATAATCTCATCTGTTTGTGAATGTTTACGTTTTAAGAGTACAAAATGTTGGTTTTAGCATTTTTGTTCTGTTGGAAAATATTCAAGTTGTATTTTATGTACGATATGATTAAATCAAAGTATTTCAATCGACAGATTAAATAATATAGTATATCATTTGATGATGGCATAGATACTTACGATGCAGTTTGTTTTCAGGATCGGTATCGTTCATATTTTTCTCGACGAGTGTAAGTCGATTGCGTAACTGACTCGACTCAGCCTTGACTTCTTCCAAGCGTCTTTCGTGTTGCCTCGCGACCACCTAAGTACAAAATTCGAAATCACTAAAATATCCTTCACAGCAACGGCAGTTCAACTTTTTTTTACAAACCCAATGCTCGTGTGCTTTTGTTTCAAGGACAGCTATTTGATTTTTGTACTCCCTCTCTTGATCTAGGATCTCCCGTTTCAACATTTCTACTCGTTGTCTGAAAACGAAAGTACATTATTAAAAAAAAAAGAATCAGCGTAAAGTATTTTATAATTCAAGATACTAAAGATCCTTACTTGTAATTAAGTAATTCGTTTTGCATTGTCTGTATCCTTTCCACTGTAGACGTATGTTCACCGTGTTTTTCTAGCCACAGGGCTTCTTCCCTGAAAAAAAAAAAATTATGCATAATACTTTCTATAGCTTCAAATTACAAGGAATCAAAGAGACAGTACTTTTGCCGCTGAGCTTCTTTCTCTTCAAAGAACTTCGTTAAGACCTCGAGCCTCGTCTCTGCGTCTTTTTTCTCTTTCTCAGCTGCTTTGCACTGTTCACTCAGAGCTGCAACTTCCTCTTTCACAAGTTTGACGTGTTCTAACAAAATTTGAATTTATTTTTGCTCTATGTTTGAAATATTTTTGTCCACTTGACTAAAATTAAGCAAACCTTCGAGTAATTGATGAGCACCCTCTTCCTCGCTTAGTTTTATCGTTAGTTCATCCCTCTCATCTTGCAGATGAGCAGCCTCAGCTTTGATATGAGAAACTTCGTACAACTTTTCAAAATCCAAACTATTTACGTTCATTTGTTCCACTACTCCTAAAAGCTCTTTGACCTCTAGTTCTTTCATTTTCAATTGTTTGCGGAGGTGAGACTTATCATCAGTCAACTATTTTCACCAAAAAAGTTTTATTAATATGGGAAGTTGTACCTTATTTACTTTTACTTTTTTTGAACACTTACGGTTTTGAGTTGAATTTCAAACTGCTGCAATTGATCCATCAGAGATTGCTCCAAGCCCATCTTTGAATTTGTTTCTGCATAAAGTTCTTCTGATAACTTGGCAACTTCGGATTTCAGTTGTTCAATTGTCTTTAGGCTGATTTCAAGATCCCCCGCTAATGTTTCATTCTACAAGAATAAAAAGAATAATCGCGAATAAATAATAATATTCTTGTGGATTTTTTAATATTTATATTCAACAAGACCGAACCTCAAGCTTGTGGAAATCAAGCTGCATGCAAATTAAAAAGTGAAAATAGAAATTTAAGACTCAATAATTTCAACAATGCAAAAGAGAATAAAATTATACCCTACCTCTCGAGTCTTAAGAGCAAGAGCATTCTTCAAAGCTACATTGGCATTTTGTTGATCATTGAGGTGATCTTGCAACTCCTGAATGGACTGAGCTAGTGGATTATCCTCGCTCTGAGTTGCAAGAATCTCACGCAGCATGCGCTCTAACTCCAAGCCGGCTTCCGAAGCGCCTTCCAGATCCTTTTCTAGTGATGCGATCTGATCTTTCAAATCTTCTTTTTCTTTCTGCAATGAAACAAACAATTGAGTTTTTATTCAACACGTTCTAAATAATTTTTTATTGGGTGCGAGGATTTTCACTTTACTCGCCTCAGAAACTTCTAATTCGGATTTAAGTGATAACACCATTTCATTAGATCCAAACGATTCGTCCTCAATAGAGTCCAACTAAAAAAAATTCCGTGCTGTGTAACATTCGAAACAATCATAAAGTGACAACATATTAAATTCACTTACTTTCGTTTTTGTAGACTTAAAATTATCATCCAACATAATACATTCTTTCCTCGTTATCATCAGATCTTTTTCAAGCTTGTTAATCTTAGCTATCAGATAAGCATCACGTCTTTTGTTCTGTTGGCACAATCAAACATTTTAATCCCGCTTAAATAAATACTTTTATCAACACTTACTTCAATAAGATAATAACCGAGGGAGAATAACAGGGTTGTCACAGCCGTTATGAAGACATACAAAAGGCTGTCGGAACTTTCGGTCACCATTCTGGCGCTAGTCACTGCATTCTGTTCAGAAGTATATTGATGCTTCGTGTCCTGACAATATTGTATATTTGATGATTAAAAGGTTAATCAAAGTACTCTTCCTTCAAAAATAAAACTTACCTCGCTTGAGCATTCATCAGCCTTCTCACACGTTTCAGAAAATAAAAATACTTTTTCATTATCTGATGGAGCTACTTCTTCAATGCTAGTAGTATGTTCTTTGATCTGCTGCACCTGGGTATCCAAATTTTCCTCACTTTCATGTGAACCAATAGGCAGTTGGCTTTTTTCAGTGAAAACTTCATCAACTCCGTCTTCCTCTGAACCTGAAACAAAAATGAAAATTCGATTTGGTTTTATTTGATGAGAAAGAATCATAGTATATTAATTACCAACCTTCTGCAGCATTCAACAAATTTCGATCGCCTGGAAATTTGCTAAAGCTTAAAGTCGAAGGTATATCCACAATACTTTCTCGACTGGAGTCTGCTAATTGAGAGCCAGAAACCATGCTCTCAACAACAGAGTAATTCTGAAGATGTGTGGGTACATGGCCAATTGCGTAACCTGCATCAGTCACGTTTTCGCCATCTGTTGCGTCAAGTTCCTTGTCACTGTACAAAGCTTCTAAAACCATATATTTTGGTTTTTCAACAAATACACTTGCTTTTGTTACGGTTTGCAAGATTTCGATACTACTAGCATTTTCGATGGGCGTGCTATCACTTATGGAAAGACTTGACTGAAAAGAAGGTTCTGCAGTAGGTAAGGGAGACTCACTGCCAACTAGGACCGTTTCTTCTTCGATTTCTTGCTCTGAAGGCACTTCAGTGTTGGTTAACTCAGTTTTTACAAAATTGATAGTATTATCTAAAACAACTTTTTGCCTATCTAGTATTGAATTTGGAAACGCAATATCTGCTTCAGTATTAACTGAATTATTAGTAACTGACACTACTTCTACCTTTGGCACAGTAATATTATGCTCATCACTTAGAGTTTTGACTTCCTCTTTTACAACGTCTGTGACAGAATTTTCAGTAGGGCTTAAACTTTCTGCTGGGAGAGATGCGCCTCTGTTGCTTTGACTGATTACAGGCTCGACTGATTCTGTATTATTCTCAACTATTTCGTTTACATTGACGATTGCTTTTTGGTCATCACTTTTCACAGAACTTTTAGCTTTTGCATTTTCTTTACGTGTCACACTCTCTTCTGCAGGTGTATCTGCCAATGAGACAGTATCATTGGTGACATTTTCACTTATTTTTGGTTCCAATACCTGCTCTTCAACAGTGACGTTTTCAAGTTTGCTCTCTGGTAGATTTAGCTCCTCTTCTGAGATGAGACTAGATTCATCAAGTTTTTCGATTGCTGGTGTTTCTTCAGTTCTGTGCTCAGTTACACTACTTTCTGATGATACAACCTCAACTTTGACGTCTTCAGAAGAACCCTTGGAACCCCTCAAAATACCTGTGATTGCAGAAAAAGTGGAGCTCAAAAGATTTGGATACACATTTAATTGGACTTCCTCTTCTGATTTGACAGTGTCTTGCAGAGTTTGCGTTGAATAGCTTGGCTGTGGTGGTGTTACTTCTCCAATGTCATGAGGAGTTTTAGTTCCATCATAGCTGGATACATAAGAGGGAGAAATTTCTTGTGGATCCATGGTATCCTCACTTTTAATAAATGTATCTTTTTGGATCTGAGCTTCATCTTGCACAGAACTGGTATTAGACTCTTGAGTTCCATCGGTAGATCTTTCTGCAGCTGCAAAGCTATTTTCTGTAGGTACTGTGAAATTCAAAATTGTTTTCAAGACCCTTGTTTCTCTGATGAACTTTGAAGGAGCGTAACCACGTTTATTTCTTATCTGAAAAATTAGTACCAATAGCATTAAAATTTTTTACGTGATTTGCAAGAAATATTAATTATTTTCAAGTCTGGAATACCATTCTCTCTATGTGTATAAAATAAGTTTCAATGACCTATCATTGAAAAAAAATATATGTTAGTCCGTACAATAAATTTAAAAATAAATATACAGCTTACTGGAATTTCAATGAAACATAAGTAAAAAAAGAACATTTCAATATCTAAATAGCTACACACTTGAAATTTGTAAGCAATTTACATTTTAAACCCTGAATCAAAGCAAAATCCATAAGATCAAATTACCTCGACACCCCATAGATCAGTCCTGTTGCCAGCCTGTTTACTAAAGATCTTGACATTCGCGTTGGCAGGAAAGCTGAGCACATCAGGGTCCTTAGAATGATAGGGTATGGTAGTCTTGCCCAAGGACACAATCTCTGCAAAACACAGGGTACAATTAATCGGTAAGTCTTGAACAATTCATTTGCCTCAGCCCCCTGCAAGGCTGTGAAACACATCACGCATATACACACACAAACAGCACAAATAAGCACAGCCGCCACAGCCCTCGAACTCGAAAGAGAACTTAAGAAGTATAGGTAGCACTAGCCAGTCTCGTCTGGGGGAGGGCGCATTACAAGTAGGCTAAAGTATGGCTTCAAATAATGCGTGTGCGGGACACTCAACCAACTGGCGTGTACTTGACGTTACTTTGCCACCCTTTTCGCTTTCTCGTAGAAGGTGAATTGAAAAATGAGAATGGCAAAAAAACGGGGGAAAAGGCACTAACCAGAGCAGGTCTCGTCGTAGCACTGTCTCAGATCGGAGATCTTGGAATCACAGGGACTGACGAACAGGCCCACGGCGAGGATGATGAGGGAGACGAGCGCCAGACAGCCGATTCTCCTCGTTGTCCTCCTCCTTGTTACAACCCATCCCATCATCTTCGTCGTGGTCATGTCGGCGTCCCCTGGCCTGTGGCTGCTGCTGTTGTTGTTGGTGTCGCTGTCACCTGTGCTCTCCGCACATCACCGCTGCAGCATCTGCAGACTTGGCGTACTTACGCAGCGGCAGCAGCAGAAGGTCGTTGTCCGCACCGCACGCCAGCCGACGTGGACTTGACTCGACTACTGTTATATTTTGTATAATATACACAATTGGAGTGGGTGAAAAATATAATTAAGTAAATACTTAAGTAGGAATTAGGGAGCAAAAATAAAGAGGCTGAGGCTCACCGTCACGTCACTCTCTTGCTCTTCACTGACACATATATACACCACTAACTTATTTCGAAAGAATTTAAAGTGTCGACGTTGCCGAGAGTGCCGAGCGCGTGTGTCGTCGTCGCGGTCGTTGTAATTGCCAGGGGGTAAGTTATTGGTCAAGAAAAAGAAGGATGCAGGTTACCATCCGATGGTGTGAGTTAGAGAGAGCTAGAGATCTCGGATCTCTCAAGAAAAACACGAGCAAGGCCCCCTAAAACATTATTTTTTAATGTTCAAATAATTTTCAACTCAAAAATCATTAATGTGGTCCAAATTGGTCTCATCATGTAACATTTCTAATGCTTGGAAAATCCTCAAAAAGAAGTATTTTATCTGAAACTGTCAGAGTGGCAATTAAAAGCAATTGAAATAACGTATTACAAAAAAAAAGTATATAAATCAAGCAAACACACCATCTTCAAGCATTTTCTTATTTACTTACTAATTACTTTTGTCCCATTAATTTCTTACCTATCTTAATGTCAGAAATATGCTCCACCCTGCATATAAAATCGTCCAAAGTTTTGGATGGTGGCAGGAAAAAAATACACACTTTTAGTAACTCGTATTTATTGCACTTGTCAAGGTTTTTTTTTAATGATTATACAATATACATTGATTTGATGGTATGCTGAAGAAATATAATTATTGTATTATTTTCCAAGTATTAAACATAGTTTTTTTTTCTCCTTTTGCTGTTTAACATGTACGTGACTAGATCATATAATATGTAAGAAAGCAAATTTTTCGACAATGTATTTTCATTTAATATTGTACAGATGATAAATATAAGTGCCCTACATAAAATCGAAACATGTGAGAAGATTAAATTTTGTGAAAACGTGCGAATGGGTTTTTTTAAATAGACTCTGTATAAACATTTTAATTCATTTCAAAAGTAAAAATAAAACGATACGTCAGACAGAAACATTTTTAGAAATGTTGAGTATCATCGAATACATTTCATATAATCGTATTGACAATATGTCAACTGTTTTTTTACATAACAATATTTTTACAGACGAAAAAGATTCAAGAGTGTGAAAAATGCCGTTAAACGGCTGGAATTTTTTAGCAACGTTGACGAAAAAATTTAAACGGTGAGGTAACTTTTCTTTTGTTTATGTAATCTTTTTTTTATTTATTGATTAATATCGCACTGACTAAATCAACTATTTTTTCGTCGTCGTATCGTTTGAGTTTTAATCTTATTACAATAACGAAAAACAGTGTGAGTTATATAATTGTTATAATTTACCATCTTTATTACGTACAAATAAATAAAAATATGTTTTTGTACACAGTTAAAAAACAGTATTTTTCATTTTTTTCTTTTTTTTTATGTTCCGCCAGAAGTAGTCGTTACGTTTGTAAAAATTATTCGGTCAAAACGGGAAAAGCAAATTTTTTAACATTTATATGTATTTAAATATATTTTAAATGCAGAAAGGAATGATTTAAAAAAAAATATTAATATCGCGAAAATTGCAAATTGGTCATTTTAAAATATCCATACGAACAAGCCATTATTATATTTAAAAATTTTCCGTGAAAATTCTTAGTGCGTTCCATTCTGATGCGTAAATCAAAACCAGTGCTCGATTGCCTTTAAAATAAACGATTGTACGATCGAAAGCATATTTTAGTGATTTCAATTCATGAAACAGTCGTTTCCTCTAACTTTGTGCATATGCATATATGTTATATGGACCGTACCTGGTCAAGTTTAGTGGCTCTGGCGACCATTACTGCAAATTCCTTTATTTTTAATCATATGCTCAACTACGAAACTCGATAAAGCTACGTGTGTTGATATCCTTTTTTTTTTTCCTTTCAAGTACCCTTACCCTCTACGTTTTTGTTTCCGCTATTTAATATTCTTGAAATAACTAATCCATTTTGCGTTATTTACACGCCTATATGGTCGAAAATCTGAAATGAAGTGTTTATTGTTACAGAATACATTGCCAAATGTTTCATATTTTTTTTCATTGTAGGATATAGAGTAAAAATAATGAGTACACTAATTTTCAGCTACTATTTTTTTCATTATTTTTATTACTGTAGAATTATTGAACCTCAAAATATGACTCATATAAAAACTAGTTGCGCAGTTCTGTGAAAATAATTTAGTATTTTTTATATTATACGTTGATTATAATTCGAGTTGTTATTTCAAAAAATAAAACGTTATAATACTTGGCGAATCAATTCCTTTTAAATTTAGTTCAAACGCAAATACTTCAATCATTACTCACACCTGATATTTGAACAAGCAGACTGTCCAAATCCTTTAATAAACAATAAAAACTATTATTATTTAATCAATGTTTTTTCTCACGATTGCAGTTCTTAAATACCAGCAAGTAAAGGCAACGTGTCTCATTAAAATCCACCAATACGGTTCTATACTTTTATAAATTAACAAGTAAAATATTTTACAAAGATAAAACTACGTTTTTTTTTTTTTTTTAAAACAAAAAACAAAAAACGAAATTATCTTGTAAAAGGAAATCACATATTTTTCCTTTCTCAAGCTTTTTCCTCATTTTCTGTTCACGTTACAATAACGACGCTCGTAAAAACGATCACGGACATTCGTCGATAAAATACTAAATACGTTCAAATCGATAACAAACATAATGTATGTACAATTTAAGAATTGAAAAAGTAAAGTAACTCGCATTAAAAAAAATTCAAAAGGTTGAATTTCATTTCATATAACTTACACAGTCTACTTGGAACTAAAAAATATTATATGTACACGTTGTGCATGAAAGATACCCGTGTGTAGATGTCATAAGTAGAAATAAAATGAATAATATGTATTGATCCGTAATGTAATGCTACGAGATTATAATAATAAAAATAAATCTTTCTCTTTTATTTTTTCCGCAAATGGCACACAATCGCTTTCCCCCCACGTAACTATCATCAAAGTTTTTTTATGTTATATTCATGAAAGGCAAAATAAACAAGTGCCCATGTGTAAACGACCTTTGAATTTTGAAACAATCATAAAATTGAATCGAGTGAATTTTTTTGAGTAAAAAATCTGTATAACTACTTAACTATAACTAATAGCATTTGCATGAAGCTTTGCGCGAAACAAGAGTCAATAGACGAACGCAGTTTATTCGACGCTTGGGAAATATTAAAAATTGACTTGACAATCAACAAACGGTGAGTAAGTGTTGACGTTTGTGTGTGCATTAATAATCAAGAAAGATGGATTGTGTCCGTGATGTATATCAATAGCATTGATCGACACTTGACGTCAAACAAAACGTTTATAAATCAATCCAAACGCACGATTGCGAATTCAAAGACAACACCCGAAACGAATGTTGAAAAACCTTGGTAAACTTTGATCAAAACTTTCACTTACGAGATAGATAAAATTTCAATAGACGAATAATTTCAAATTCAACGCAACCACCCCGATCGCGGCTCTACGGGTACTCGAAAGCAAATGGACACGGGGCGCAGATAACCGCCAACGCGGATAAACAGCCTGCGGTCCGTGTCCGTTCGACCAAAAGTATACGATGATGAAACATCTCGCCCGCGCTAACGTTAATAACTTTGCCATCGAAGAAAGAACAGCTGCGACACGCACGAACCAGCGGACCGCTCAACTGTAGCCGAACTGGACCTTGCGGCACTGGCACAGCCACTTGATGATCCTCGCGTTTCTCTCGACTATGCTCGGCTGCTGATCCGCGCCCGTCCTCTGGGCCCCCGGCACGAGGCACTCGTCGTTGGCCGGCGTCTGCCAGGCCGTCGGCTGGGCACCGGCCGGCTGCATCGTCGGCGAGCCACCCGCGGCCCAGGACGACGACGAGTAGAGACCCAGGGCCGAGTCGACCGAGCTGACGCTGTCGAAGAATACGGGCGAGCTGCTCTTGGAGGAGGGCTCGGTTATGTGCTGGTAGTTGTCGGGGTCGAGGCCCAGCCTGTCGAAGAACGACTCGAGCTGGGACATGGAGCGCGGACCCCGGGCGCTGCCCCCGCGGCTCAGCGTCGACGAGCCCTGCGGGCCGCCGCGGCCACCCGAGCTCCCGATGCCGCCGGCCGCGCTTCCTACGACGACGACGACTCCTCCTCCTCCTCCCCCATCGGCCGGGGTTCGACCGACGCCCGTATGGCCGGTCGACTCGTGGCGCCAGTAGCGGTCGCTTATGTCCGACTTTGAGCGCAGGATCGGCCGGCCCCGGCCCTCCTTCCAGCCGTCCGAGAATCTGTCGATCGTGCACAAGTATACATTATGATGATGATGATGATGATGCTGCTGCTGTCCCGATCGAGGGTACTTCGATCGATGATGCAACAGGCAATGATGATGTATAATCACCTCGAGTTGCAGGTGGGACTGTAGTCGGTCTGGCTGTTGCTGCTGTCGGTCTCGGGACTGTAGTGCCTGACGATGGCCGGCGGTGTTCCGCTGTTGTAGCTCCTCCTCGAGCGGTCCCTGTCGGTCGAGTGCTGGGTCGAGGCGCCGCTGTCCCTCCGCGCGTGGCTCCAGCAGTCCTGCGCGCGGGTCAAATGCGTATAACATCATGTC
>JAPYYV010003770.1:0-34690 GCA_030522625.1 Copidosoma aretas
GGAGTCAGTCCCACCGAGACTGAGAGCAGCGCTACTGATTTTAGTGGCACGGTATGTCCAGTCAGCAGAGCAGCTCGACCAATTCTCTCTCAGTGTACAAAACATCCTACTAGTTAAAAATGAAGGTTTTTCACCGACATTGCGCATACACGCTATGAACGACGCTCAATACGAATCACATTTGTGCTGTAGTTATATTGATTATGAACCAATAAATGTACGTAATCCGTGCATATATATTATCCCGGGATTTGCCCAAAGAACGTTGCACAAGAACAAATCGACTTAAAAAACGTGGAGCTTACTGACGCAGGGCCAACAACCAGCCATAGTTTAAAGTACATACCTCAAGTAAACAAATGCTGCCGTAAGAGCCGTTCCAAGTCCTAATCTCGTAGATATCTTAGCGTATCATTTTTCGTTTTTTGTGACGTACACAAACTTTAGTGAGTTCCGAGACCGTTTGTGCGACTACTAAGTGCACATAAGCGGGTACGCAAACTGTATTTTCCAATTGTATCTGACTGTAACAGATACATTATAAGTGAAATAGGCTGCATGTTGTCTCTATAGGCTGTAATAACATTCCGAAGCTCACGTCTGTGAAGTTGACTCGCCACTTTTAAAACACTGCTTTCTAACTAGCACAGGCTTAGCGGTTTTTTTGCATTTATTTTGCAGTTCAAATACCGATTTTGCAGTTCTTTAAATAAACAATAAAAACCAGTGCACTGCTATCTTCACATAAATTTAGCACGCCACTTGCACCTACGGTAAAAACTAAGCCGACTGCAAAATTCTGCATGGCCTATTTAGAGAAGTGCAAAAAAACTGCAAATTCCTAGCCTATGCAGAATTTTGCTTTGTTTTAACGGTAGGCGCAAGTGGCGTGCTGAATTTATGTGAAGATAGCACTGCACATGGTTATTTAAAAAAAAATAAACTGCGAAATCGGCATGGGGCTATTTAGAGAAGTACAAAAAAACTGCAAACTCCTAGCCTATGCAGAACTTTGCAGTTGGCTTTTTTTTTACGGTAGGCGAAAGTGGCGTGCTAAATTCATGTAAAGATAGCAGTGCACATAGTTATTTAAAAAAAAAAACAACTGCAAAATCGGCATGGGGCTATTTGAAGAAGTGCAAAAAACAGCAAACTCCTAGCCAATAAAGAATTTTGCGGTTGGCTTTTTTTTACGATAGGCGTAAGTGGCGTACTATATTCATGTGAAGATAGCAGTGCATATGGTTATTTAACAAAACAAAAAAAAACTGCGAAATCGGCGTAGGGCTATTCGGAGAAGTGCTAAGAAACTGCAAATTCCTAGCCTATGCAGAATTTTGCAGTTGACTTTGTTCTGAGCGTAGAAGCGAGTGGCGTGCTAACTTCCTGTGAAGTTAGCAGTGCACTGGTTTTTATTGTTTGGTTAAAAAACTGCAAAATTGGGATTTAAGCTGCGAAATAAATGCAAAAAAACTGCTAATTCCTGTGCTGGTTAGAAAGCAGTATGTTAAAAGTGGCAAGCCAACTTAACAGACGTCCGAAGCTCGAAATGTCAGTTCCCTGACGTCAGTTCCGTGATCATCTACAGTCTAAATGCATTTCATTCGAGTTTCAGGGAGTCTATTGCTACAAAACTTTTTTTATGGTATTGTTGGGCATAACTATGAGACACGTGTGACGGCGTTCCGAGTAATGTGTCTTTTTTCGGGAGATGTATTGATTACTATCGATAATGTAGTGAGCGCGCGTTGCCAAGTATCAGAGTACGTGAGAAGACCCTGACTAGGCTTAAACCAAAGCTGAAGTGAGCCACTATCTATTAAAAACATATTTGTTCAATTTAGTGTCACCGATCAAAAGATATAGTGATTTAAAGAAAAATAACGATTTTCTCTGAAATTTTCATGAAATCTCCTATTAGTTGATTTTTATAGCTCATTTTTGAACCGCTGTAACTTTCGACCGGAGGCACTAACTTGGACGAAATTTTTTTTTCAATTGATATGATTAAATCTGACCTCTTGTTGGTCCGGGGTTGGTCAAGACACATGAAGTGCAAAAGAGGCTTAGTAGTAGGGGAGAATCAGCTAAAAAAAAACCCTTTCATTTTACCGAAAATTCCTACCTAGCTAGAAAAAAATAAGTTAATAGTTAACGACGATTTACATAATTTGTTTTAGAATTAAACAGCTGAAAATTCCGGCAAAGGCTTCCAAAAAAGTGGTAAATATGGCCATAACGTGTTTTTCGACTCCAGAAGAAAAACTACATTATACAATAAAAAATACCAGATAAAAAAGATGCGCTATTGTTAGACAAACGAAATAAGCTACAGTGGGACCAGATTGGTTTAGCCATTTTTTCGTAAATTACCTAAAACTTCATTCTGGCCCATTTTTCAAAATTCAATAACTTACGCTGCAATCATTATTAAGAACTAAAAATTCGATGCAAGGTGAATATTGGCGCTCTTAACATACACACTAAATATAAGGACGAGTGGATGTAAACTTTTTCCAAACCGCTGACAAAACCAAAAAAAGGTCCTTTATGCTACATGCATTACCGTCGAACATGTTTTTTCCAAAATTTGCAAAAATTGTCTGACGGAAAATGTTGTATATCTTTTGAAAAAAAAAACCTTTGTAGTGTAATCGTTTTGGGTACTTGTTTTAAATAGGATTTAGAGTATTATACAAGACAAATTTTTTTTGGGTATATCATATCTATTATTAAGAAAATATTTCAGTCGATCTGAGCAAGTTACGGGAGAATTACCCATGTATGTACTAGTTAGGTTTTAACTCCTTGCGAGTTCCGCGCACTAACCCCACATGCTTTGATGTCAACTTTTAGCAAAGCATTACCTTTTCAATAAAAGTTTTTGAAGAAAACTCTTTTTTTAATCAAAATCTATGAAAAATTAGAATATTCATTGCTCTTTAATATAAAAGTCTTTAAAACAAATGAGTAAAATATAAAACGGTAAGGGACACTGCCATTTTTGTACTCAATAACATGATTTTTAAGATTACTCCTCCACTGAACTAAATGTCGTATATTAGTAAACTCCTCATTTGATATGATACACTGATAAGATAGGGAAGAACAAAATAAATGAATTTTTTGGTGGTGTTTACAAATTTTTTTTTAATCTTTGCAACCCTATTATTAATTTAAAATAGTGTCACGCAAAGATACTTTGAAAAATATTTAACTCTTGATGAGTTATGTACAATCGTTGGTATATCAAAGAGTTTTTAAAGTAAATATTTGTGAATTACTTTTTTAGGGCATGTATCACAAATCGTTAGTCGTTAAAAATTTTCACACAGTTCAAACAAGACGAATAAGAAAAAAAGAATCAAAATATGTCAAGATATATCTGTAACAATATTATTTCTATTGAACAATAACTTTTTTTGTATTTACTTGTATTAGCAATACAACGGAACAAAAATATTTGTCGAAATTTACAAAAAAAAGCCACTTTTGAGGTATCAAAATTTGAAAAGATGATTTTAAGTTTACCGCGAGAAGGCTATAATATTTCTTACGTTTCTCTTGGGTATTCGATTCACAATTAAATTTATTGTTTTGTCATGCTGTGTTTAAAACAGAAAACGTCGCTTCTCATGAATCGTCAATCATGAAAAAAATACAGTATAAATATAAAAAGAATTTTGAGACTACATGTTACATAAGTAAGAGAACGTTAAACCCATTACCGCTAGGCGGAGTTAGGGGTTGCTATGTTCAATTCTACTGCCTTGTCATCAAGATTATTCTAATTGTTTTTGTCTGATCACCTTGAATCGTGAATTTTTTGTACGAAAGCCACCTCTTGTCCGATAGCAGACCGACTGATTTACTGCTTACCGACGTCTAGTTCGTTTCCATGCAGTTGTTATATCTACCAATAGTATACATTATGGCAGCCAGCGCCGCTGAAGAAGCGTTCCGAATGAGACAGTATCGAAAAAGTTACTACACCTGAGCGGTAATGACGTCTTTTACGCGTGAAAAAATATCTATATACATAAGTCGTCTCTGTGTATATATACAAAGGCAATGTGGAAAACCATATGTATACGTATACTTTAACTCGCCAAAGACACCATAATCGCCTAAGTACGGACGCACCATCTCATGAATGAGCTTTTTGTGATACAGTCATATAGGCCTAACATAAGCAATTTTTTATTGGTTTTATTGGAAATCATTAGATCGATCTACTGTCTTTTTGATAGTTATCAGATGTATACCAACAGATAATTACATTTTATTGTGTATTTGTGTTGATCGACAAATTTTAAACAGCAAATTATATTCACACAGTATAAGACAATTATATTTATTACTTTGCTACATGAAATCAAAATCTAACTGCAAGCTGCACTTAACCTTGATATACACTCATTGTCATAATGCAATTGCAGCGGGTACTTTAAATAGATCTATTTCTTATTTACAGCAACAGACAATAAGACAACTGGATTTACTACCTTTTTTTGGCAATCACACTATTGACATACCGCAATTAAATTAATGGCGAACCCAATATACATTTTATTGTATAAACGTTCGTGTCAGTTGCGAGCGAGAGTGGCTACTTACACACGTTGAACATGCATAAAATCTACAAACAAAGCCAAACCAAAAACTACCAATCTTTGACTGTCAATTTTGAACTGTAATCCTTCAAGTCTTGCTGCAAGATAGAGAATTCCAGACAATAAACACATTAAGAAATCCTATATACGTATGTATGTATGTACGTACGTACGTATGTATATATGTATGTATAAATGTATGGATGTATGTATGTATGTATGTATGTATGTATGTATGTATATATGTATTTACGTAGTTATCTATTTACAAACAAATAAACATATGTATCTTTTTTTGTATACATCAACGTATGAGCGTAAATTTTTTTGTCTGTGTATGATTTTACGAATGTTTATATGTATGCGAGATGGACTAAACACATGTAAAGATGTATCTATGTATTTATGCAGTACTTTTGACATAAATTAAAAGACAATTGAGTATAATGTTTTATCATTATTTAAATATATTTCATTTTTTTCTTCTTCAATAATTTAAATTACTGGGCAAAAAAAATCACATGTATTATGTATTAATACGCATGGTGAGAGGAAACCACAAATTTAAACTTATTTATCACATTGATACAATTTTTCAATACTTCCATCAGACTCCAATCTCATCAAACTAGCAACTTGTATAGTCTTTTAAGATGCTGAATAGGGAGACTACTACAAAAAAAAAAGGGCTACATAATGACCGCAAGGTGGAGTGGAAAAATTATATAATATATAATTATAAAATTATATAATATATTTTTTTATAGAATTAGAAAACAGGAAATAAAAATTGTATTTTCAAGACCTTTGAAAAATTATAAAAAGAGGAAAAAGCGATGTAAAAAGACTTAAGGAGGCTCTTTGCATGTTCAAAAGTTGGGCCACAGTACTAAAACGTATAGGTAATATAAAGGACATTATTGCGAGCCTGAACTCAAAATTTCAGCATAGGTAAACACGCAAAATTGAGTGAAAATGCTTGTCAAAGTTCGGGTTCTGAACACAGGCCTTATCGAAGGTTATGAGATTTTCACCGAAAGTGGTTATTTACTTTGCGAGATGATGAGCAGGTTGACAAAAACTAAAGACTTATATTTTGAATAATCACCTTTCAAATGGTGTCTTGAAAAATATGTGTAAATACAACTTTTTAAAAGATATTGAAGTAAAGATAAAAACGCAGCTTAGCCTCCTATGCTAAATACATGGGGAACTTCAGCTGCTGTTGACTTGTCGTTTCACGTGAGCGATGCATAATCACGAAATTGCTTATGGAATTTTTTCAACTCAATATTAAGATCTAGATGTATACACTCATACTTGAGATACCAAGGATTTCTGCTGTATTAAAAATATTTAGATTTTTGAAAATTATCAACAGATTTTTGTTAATAAAAGTCATTACATTTAGGTTAAAATTTTTCTGAATTCAGAAAAATAGTTTTTGACATTTTTAAGTTACGAGAGAAACTAGGTCACTTGTAGAGCATTCCTAAATTTTTGTGAGTTGATTCATAGACTTTTCTTTGAATACTTATGCGTTAAACATCGTAGTTAGTCCTCTGACTCACATAGCCGGTAAAGAGCCTCCTTAAACGGTCAAGAAACCAAAGACTTAAGACCTATTGTAAGATAATGGTATAAGATTGAAATGGATGACTAAGAAAAAATTGATGATTGATATAGACTATGAGGATAAGTATTGTCAATATTTATATTGGGTTCAATACCTACGCGGAAAGATATTTTCTTATTGCAAACAAAATGAAAGTTTCCTGTTCATCTGCACGGTGGCATGTCGTCACTCGACTAACCTAGTAAAAGCCGAGCATTTACCGAAAATTTAGAGGAGCGAGCTGCGTTCACTGAGATTTCCAGTGGAGATCACACTGATAATTTCAGTGAAGGATAGTAAGTGATGTCTCGACACGACAAGTGCGAACACTGGAAATTTAAGTGAACGCAGCTTGCTCCTCCAAATTCTGGGGGAACACTTGGCTTTGGCTAGGCTGGTCTAATGTCGACCTACCGTGTGGATGAACGCGAAACGTTTATCGTGTTGAAAAAATTTATTTCCATGTATGTACAATGGAAACAATGATAATTTAAAAAAATTATTGAAAATTAATCAAAAAATAAAAAATCTTATTTGCTATAAATTGTAAGTAAATACATCATAATCAAGTATTCTTACGATAAATTTTAGTTAATCATGAATAAAATGCACATAGTATGACGATTTTCAAAGCACATAAAAATTGAACGCAATAAAAACCGATGTACAATAGATAGAGAAGTATTGAAATACATAATGTATGACTTCAAGAACTATAATACGGAGTAGCAAGCTAGCAGGTATGTAAAATTTTATCGACTTATAAGCCTGTGTTATATTATAGGCTGACGTACTGAAATAAAGTGACGTACTCTTACCCCAGTGATTTATTATGAACTTTTAACAATAACATGATAATAGAACATGATAATGAAACAGAGTTCTTGTTTATCGTATTTTTGAATTTAACGCAGAGTGCCTACTAAGATGTTTGATAACTCACCAATATTCACGGTTGACATAATGTATGTTTACTTATTATAGCATCCCAGTCATTATCTATCAAACAAAAATCATAAGTATAAGGTACAAGTATAAGATACATGTATAACAGACATGTATAGCTAGTAAAGTATAGCATCGTTAACTATATATTAATTTAAATTTAGTCTAACTACAGCAGAGTATATGCTAAGAGCTGATTGGCAAGTTAGCAGTGGCAAAGAGCGGTGTAACCATCGCACTTCTGAATGGGACGTCTAGAGTCCCGGTCCGGTAAGCCAAGAGCTCGTATTTTGGACAGTATAATTAACCAACAGTAAGTGAGCCTATAGTACCTGTTTTGGCGCTGCTCGCGTGCCAATCTTCTCACAGTAAACGCGTAAATATTATTATTGAATCGTTGAGTCATGTTGTGCTTGTATACTCATTGGAGAGCCATCTTTTATTGTGATTGCAAGTAATCAGAGGGGATTTTCAGTTAAATTTAGGGCTGGAAAGCGTATACAGTTACCATTAGCTGGGTAAATTGGCCAAATATAAGAAAAAATTCCGAAAAATGGTTGAAAGAGCCGCAACTAAAAACCGCAAATTAGAATTTTTCCTGCAAAACTTCATTTCTAAACCGCTAAAAAAGTGGTACACAGCATACTCAAATTTTTTCCTGCAATATTCTCTTTTAAACCGCCAAATTTGCGGGAAACTACCCAATTTGGCAGCATTGTTCCTACCTCATAGCGCTTGCAGCTGTTGCCTTATTCAAAAACTAATTTTCGATGCAAAATATCAATAAAACAATGTGTCTGTGCAATGTTTTTCATAATAATTGCATCCAAGCTAACGGCTTTTATAGGAAAAAAGTTGAAAGAAGTCTAAAAATGGGCAGTGGAGTGTACATCGATATTGTCGCAGCTTACTTTAGGAACTACAACTTCTACGCGGTGGAGACGAAACCCTGGACCATATGAAATAAGCATATCACGCTCAAGCATCTCGGAAGACGATGTTCAAAGGCATTTCTACATTGGATTTTTTTTGCAAACTATTATTTTAGTGACGGAGAGGCCTGATACATACAAAACATTTTAGATATGTATGCGTGAAATATTAACTTTCTAATTTATGAAATCCGGCAGCTACAATTAGACGTATATGAGGGCATTGTGGTATAGGTGGTCTACTGCTTAAACTAGCATGTAAACTCTACCGCACCACTTAATCTAAACTTTTTAACTATACTTCTATGACTCGGTACGTATATTTGGGACAAAACGCATCAATCGTAATAGTGCACAGTCCAAAAATTGGGAGCACCTACAAACCGCATTTTGGCTTACAAGTATCGTTTTTTCATAAACTTCTTTATGTCATGCAGTTTTATGCTTGAATTCTGGCTAACTGACCCTGCATAGACCCAAGAATTATAGAAGAAAATACTTATCAATTAAATAATCTTTCTTTCATCAAGCAATAATGATAAAATAGTTTTGAAAATCACTGCAATGATTATTTTAAGGAGGCTTGGGCGTTTGGTGCCGCACCAAACGGGGAGCACTCTAAGGTTCTAAAGATTATGGAAAATGTTTTTTGCTTATTAACATGATAAATAAATATCTTAATCACATATTTAAATTAAAGAGTTTAATTGGCTTAAAAATTTGTAAAATATGAATAAAAATAACGATAGGAACTCACCATTGCCGTCTGCGCATGCGTAGAAGACGATAAATTACTTTCCTTTCAATTATCTCGAAATTTAACATGTTGACCCTATCTTGTTTAAAGTAATAGATTCTTTATAATTTAAAGTATATGCATCAATTCGATTTCTGGTCCCACAGCAGTTTATTTCTGTATAGTAGTCAGTTGAATTTAGAGTTTCATAAGGTTTCGTGTCAAAATGACGAATTTTCACAAGCGATTTTCACAAAAATGAATGTTGACCTACCTATTTTTTTTTTTAAAAAGCTGACATACATTATTTGTATAATCTCTGAATTTGAGAGCTAACCAGAATTTTACTCAAAATCGTCCAAGCCTCCTTAAAGGTTGCTGATCACAAATCCAGTGTAAGATTATCGAAATTTTATATGGCGCATCTAAGATGGTGCTGCGTACGAAAACCGAGAGAATATAAAAAATTATTGCGGTTCAATATATTTTTCGCAGAAAATCCCCTACAGAAATTTCTAGGATTGTTGATCATAAATCAATTTTCAAATCATTAAAATTTGATATGGCGGATCTAAGATAGCGAATAAAGACTCAGGAAATAAAAAATTTACAAAATATTTCTGCATAATTTATGGAAAATTCTTATATAATAGAGGTATAAGTTGCAAATCTATTCGAAAATGGTTGCCATTAAAAGCTTCCGTATTTACTAAGCCGTACACATTCGGTTGAAGATTTTAAATGGACATATGCCCTCACGAAAAATTCACATCTATTTTATGTCTAATCCAATCAATCAATAAAATTTATCGACCATTGTTGGGACTCTATAAGTATAAGCAAAACTACAGCTTGTCACCTCCATAACTCTATAAATCAGCCGCGTTGAAGTCCAACGGTTTTAAACAACTAGCAGATGAATGTTAATAACGCTAGACAACATATATTTCGAAGGCCAATGTTTTGGAACCACAAGCAGGCAACTTGCCAGTTGTACTAAATGAACTTCATTCATTCTTTTTGTTATTGTTAAGTTTTTCTGCGTGTTTAAACCCATCATTTTACACACTACATCTTACAATTAGAAATTTCAAATAACAAGGTCAATAAAGAGTGAATTCAGTACATGAGATCTTTCTAAAATAGATATAAAAAATATAGCCTAATGGAAGAACAATTTTTGTATCACTCATGGTTTTTTACACCTAAATCTGTCATAGGAAGTTTAGCTGCCGTCTATAGTTTAGACAATCAGTGACTATATTCGTAATCAGCAGGCCAAAATTACTGCTGAAAGTTTCGCCATCTTAAATCTGCCATGTTAAATCTCGAAATTCTAAGGATCGATTCATGATCAGCAATGCTATAAATTTTTGCAGTGGATTTTCTGTAAAAGATATTGTAATGCAGTATTTTTTTTTATTTTCTGGGTTGTTATCCGCAATATTGGATGAACTATATCAAATTTGAATAATCGAGGACCACATTTGTATTGAGTAACTACGGAAATTATCATCTCAGCGATTTTTAGAACTATTCTATTATTGTAGCTACATTAAAGGAAAATTATTCTACAAATAAAGATTATTTTCATACTTGTCAGAGCCATATTGTATTATTTATCGATGATTCGGGTATAGAGCTACATGGCTTAGGTGTATGGAAAACAAAACTTTTGAGCCAGCAAAAGTCTTCGTAGATGCTACCAATTTTCAGACAGAGCACTGATCTGGTTGACGCGTTTTTCTTATACAACTATGTATAAATCTATATATATAGATTTGTATTATATTTTAAAAATTCACATTAAAGTGAGTTTAAAGGTTGTTATAAGATGTAAGGGGGGTGGGGGAGGTTAAACTAGATTTCCTTAAGTTGAAATAGCGAAAAAACAAGTGAATTTTCTCTAGGTGGCGCACAGTGGGACCAAACGCGATTTTTTGTGTCAAAATGATATTGTGGCAGCTGTATTATTCCAATCAAGATGATTATTTTTGGAGCTTCAAGCTTAAACATTACAGAATACAGGAAAATTGGTCCGAACTGAAAAAAAAAGTGAATTGGGGGTGAGAACACCCCCCAAAGGCCCCCCTACAGCGTTCTCTTCAAAAGATCAATTGATTTTTAAGAAACAGATGATATTTTTGTTCTAAAAATAGTGTCTATATAGGTTTAATGGCTTGCCGAACATGAATTTGGCATTCGCTTCTAAAAAGTCAAAGTGGCGGATCCAATTTGGCGGCCAAAAAAATTAAAAATCGTCAAAAATTATGAAAAAATTAGCCCATAGATCTTTTCTGGGCTGCTGAACACGAATTTGGCATCTACAGTTTAAAATTCAAAATGTCGGATCCAATATGGCGGTCAAAAAAATTAAAAATCGTCCAATATTGTACATAAATTAGTCTATAGACGTCATCTGGTCTGCTGAACACAAATTTGACATATTCAGTTCATGATTCAAAATGGCGGATCCAATATGGCGGCCGAATACATAGAAAAAACCTGCCATATTAGCCAAAAATCAGTCAATTGGAATATTTGTGGTCGCTAAAGGCAAATTCGAAATGAGAATTAAAAATTTAAAATAGAAAATCTCATGCAGCCAAAAAAATAGAAAAAACCGCAAAACTAGATGATAACCATTATATTTGAATATTTGTGGTCGCTAAACGGGTATTTAACATTACAAGCACAAAATTGAAAACAATGATTTAAATATGGCGCCCCAAAAATTTTAAAAAACCGAAAAATTGTACAAAAATCATTATATAGTGTTTTCCACTTGCCAAATTCTAATTTGACTTTCAAATTTAAATTAGCGAGCCCAACATAAGAGCTCAAAGAATAAAAAAATTATGGAACTGAACAAATTCCAGTGCATACGGATCTTTAGGTCGCTGAACAATATGATATCGCATTTACAAAATTTAGAGCAGCTGATCCATTAAAAAAAATCAACCACTTTAAAAGAATCAATGTGTATAAGGTTTCTTGAATTTCTTAAATTCAAGTAGATGACATAATTTTTCAATTTCAAATGGCTTACATAATATGGCCACACGTACTCAGTCCCCAATGCATGTTAATACTGGTTATTTACTTTGCTTACTGCCAATCTAACATTAAAATTACGAAAGTAAGAACAGGTCATCTAACATGGTGGACCAAATAAATCGTTAGAGTATTTAAAATTTTAGTTGTTTTTTCGAGACTATAGGAATGTATTACATCCTCTTAAGGATCTTTCAGCTATGACATTAATTACATGTGTATCACATATGTATTGCATACAGTATTATGTTGAAGAGATACACATAATGCAGCGCTTCTGGCACACCACTGAACACGACACAGCATTGGGTTAAATGGGGTTCTTCTAATTTATTCTCTTCGTACTATATGAATGAGTTTTAATCTGTTTGCGGAGGAGCGATTTTGTCAGCTTGGCCATCTGGCGAGTAGAGCCAGAAGCAATTTCATATAGTGCTGTCCTTTTCTAATACGAATAATCGTTTCCAAGTTGTTTGATGGAGGCGCTGTATCAGAATTGCGCTCGAGGCCAATAGATTAGGTGCGGTGACGCTTTAATACGCTAGCTCGCAGCGATTTGCAAGATATCAAAGAGGCGGGATCAAACCCCTGTAAGGGTTAGATTTATGATGTGCGATATATTCCAAAAGTAAACGGTTCATTCGATAAAACCTAGAGTACTTATTCGCGTAACCCTTGATTCTAGTTGTTTTATAGGGACTATAGGAAAAAATTGTAAGTTTTGCCATGTATCGAAGTATCGCAAATATCTTTTGTAGAAATCATCGAAAAAATTATTACTTTTGCGAGATATCGATAGTAGTATCTCTGGAGACGCGGCCAGGGATGGGTCGTAATCATAGATAAAAAGAGAATAGACTAGAAGAACCCCATTTAACCCAATGCTTTGTCGTGTCCGGTGGTGTGCCAGAGAGCGCTGCATTATGTGAATCTATTTAACATAAAACTGTATGCAATACATATGTTATACACATGTAATTAATGTCATAGCTTAAAGATCTTTAAGGGTATGTGATACATGTGCAAAGACCCATCAAATGTGACAGGTAAACTTGCGGTAAATGCAAATCAGAAAGATGGGCAAACAATTTATCTTTTTTTATTATTATTGTTGCTCGGCTAAATTGATAAACAGAGACCAGAGGCTTCATCACTACGATCGATATCCCGCAAAAGTAAGAATTTTTTCGATAATTTCTACAAAAGATATTTGCGATATTTCGAGACATGGCAAAACTTACAATTTTTTCCAATAGACCCTATAAAACAACTAAAATTTTTAAATAATCTAACGATTTATTTGGTCCATTATCTTAGATGAGCTCTTCTTAATTTCGTAATTTCAATGTTAGATTGGCAGTCAGCAAAGTAAATAACCAGTATTAACATGCATTGGTGACTGAGTACGTGTGGCCATAGTATGTAAGCTATTTGAAATTGAAAAATTATGTAATCTACTTGAATTTAAGAAATTCAAGAAACCTTATACACATTGATTCTTTTAAAATGGTTGATTTTTTTCAATGGATCAGCTGCTGTTAATTTTTGTAAATGCGATATATTATTGTTCAGCGACCATAAGATCCATATGCACTGGAATTTGTTCAGTTCCATAATTTTCTAATTTTTGGAGCTCTCATGTTGGGCTCGCTAATTTAAATTTGAAAGTCAAATTAGAATTTGGCAAGTAAAAAACAATGTATAATGATTTTTGTACGATTTTACGGTTTTTTGAAATTTTTGGGTCGCCGTATTTAAATCATTATTTTCAATTTTGTGCTTGTATTGTTAAATAACCGTTTAGGACCACAAATATTCAAATAGAATGGTTATCATCTAGTTTAGCGGTTTTTTCTATTTTTTTGGCCGCATGAGATTTGCTATTTTAAATTTTAAATTCTCATTTCGAATTTGCCTTTAGCGACCACAAATACCCTAATAGACTGATTTTTGGCTAATATGGCAGGTTTTTCCATGTACTCGGCCGCTATATTGGATCCGCCATTATAAATTATGAACTGAAAATGTCAAATTTGTGTTCAGCAGACCAGAAAACCCCTATAGACTAATTCATATACAATATTGGACGATTTTTAATTTTTTTGGCCGCCATATTGAATCCGACATTTTGAATTTTAAACTGTAGATGCCAAATTCATGTTCAACAGCCCAGAAAAGCCCTATGGGCTAATTTTTTAACAATTTTTGACGATTTTTAATTTTTTTGGCCGCCAAATTGGATCCGCCACTTTGACTTTTCAGAAGCCAACGCCAAATTCATGTTCGACAACCCATTAAACCTATATAGACACCATTTTTAGAACAAAAATGTCATCTGTTTCTTAAAAGTCAATTGATCTTTTGAAGAGAACGCTGTAGGGGGTGCCCTTGGGGGGGTGTTTTCACCCTCGATTGACTTTTTTTTCAGTTTGGACCAATTTTTATTTATTCTGTAATGTTGAAGCTTGAAGCTCCAAAAAGAATCATCTTGATTGGATTAATACAGCTACCGCTATTTTATTTTGACACAAAAAATCGCGTTTGGTACCACTGTGTGGGGGTTGGGGGCACTTAGTGGGAGAGTTGGCTTTTTTTTGTTTCAAAATCATAAATCTTGCGATAGAAAGCGGATATGGACTTGATTTTTATCTTATTTTATTGATAAGATGATAGTGCATTGAGGAGAACTAGACTCAGTAAATTTAATTGTTATGAACAATCATTATTTTGGCATAATAATGAAAATAATCTTGAAAAAAAACAGTACGCGCAAGATGATCTTAAAATTTAGTATCCTTTAGTTCTTTGGGTCGCTGATTGCGATGAAAAGGTTATTTTTGAGAAATTCAACATGGCTGATCCAAGATAGCGGGCTATGAATTCTTTTTTCTTTTAAATTTTATAAGAATTGCAACGTAAGGTTTTTTTCGGGTCACTGAATACGATAAAAGGGTTATTTGTAAGAAATT
This sequence comes from Copidosoma aretas, assembly GCA_030522625.1. Classification (NCBI taxonomy): domain Eukaryota; kingdom Metazoa; phylum Arthropoda; class Insecta; order Hymenoptera; family Encyrtidae; genus Copidosoma; species Copidosoma aretas. The sequence goes on from JAPYYV010003770.1 coordinate 14,865, forward strand.
TAATAGAGGCGATCCAAAATGGCAAAATAAAAATTTGTTTTTCTTTAAAATTTAGTAATAACTCTTAAATTGGGGTTTTTTGGGTAACTAAATACGATAAAAAGGTTATTATTGAGAAACTCAATACGGCCGATCTAAGATGGCATACTAAAAATTTTTTTTCCTTTAAAATTTGATAATAACTGCAACATAGGGGTTTTTTGGGTTACTTAACACGATGAATAGGTTATTTTTAAAGAATCCAATATGGCTGATCAAAAATAGAGGACGACATTATTTTTCTTTCATATAATTAAAACTGCAATAAGGCTTTTTTCGGGTCGATATTGATAAATAAAAAAAATTTTAAGCAACCAGATACAGCCGATTCAAGATGACAAGCAGTGTCATTTTTTAATTAAAAAAAATCGCATTGTTTAATTTTTTGTGTCGCTAATTATGAATAAAAAGTTTACAAATTTAAAATGATGGATAAAAGATGGTAGAAAAATTTCTACTTATTTCCCTTTCAAATTCAATGCAAATTGTACTAACTCTGTTTTGTAGATCGGTAATTGCGAATCAAAGGCTAGTCTTGAGGATTTTATTTTAGTTGATTTATTAAGAATATTTGTTACAGCCAACTTTTGCTAAGTTAGCTAAATTTTCCTTAAAATAATTATTATTTTGTTGAGTTTAACTCGTTTTCACCTCTCCTATTTTAATCCAGAATCCTTACGTGTCTACAATGTGGCATATATTGTGTAGGTGGTGCTAAATTCGTGACCATGGCCAAACTTTCTTGTTTATGCCATATTTTTGTCAATAGTTGAATTTAAAAAAACTGCAAGAAAGTTTTTATTATTGTTTTTTAGGAGACTTTACCCAAATCCGACATTTATTTCGCAAAAAAAAATTTTTAAGACAATTGTTTGAACAAATATTTGGTAAAAAATTTTTCAAAACTCGCAACACATGTATTTATTAGTTGTTAAGGCTGCTCATTACGAATCCACGATTAGTTATGCAAATGAACAATTTATTGAACAAATTGGTTAAACAAATACTTGGTCATACCCTTTAAAATCAAGCGAAATATGTTTATTACAGTTATTGAGACTGCTTATTACGAATCCACGATTGTTTTAAACATATAGTAGACTATTTATTACTCTGTCACAAGAATCTGAGTCCTTAACAGTTAAGATGTATTGAAAAATTATACTGTTGCCTTTAATTTCAAAAAAATTAAAAAATTCGCAAAAACTTGACTAATTAATTTATAAAGCTTAAATAGAAAGATTTTTTTTGCCCTCTGATAGCCATACCTTATTGCACATTACAAATAAAAACTCGTCCTACTTTAATTATATTGACCAAAAAAACATGAATATTAACACAAAAGCAGCATCACAAGAAAATATCATTAGATGTATATTAGTTCTCTAAAAAGAATAGATTGTCATACATTCAATCGATTTTACATCTTATAGATCAATTTTCGAGTGTACTTAATGTGTCATAAGTATGTTATTATGTATATGTGTACAGGAACACACACACAGACACATATTCATATCTGTATGTAAAGTGAGAGAAAAAGAGTGTTATTGTTACATACACGGTTGAAGAAAAAGAATTTGTGTTGCATAAACTATATTTTTCAATGCACTGAAATAGAATAATCTTCTTTTACCTAAATACAATGGCCATTTTGATAACAATTTAAAGAATTGAGTAAAATTTACCAAACACTCAGTTTTTAACAAATAACAAAAATACATAAATGGAACACTCTAATGACATAAATATTAAACAAAAATTTAATACATCATCTGGAAAATTGTAACAATGTTTTTAATAAATACAATAACATTTTATAAATCTACTTAAAATAAATCATTGAATACATTAGTACTAGTTCAAACTATTAAAAACATTTCCTCGTTAATGTTGTTTGTGGAATTTTGTTTCATTAAAACTCACAAATATGTAAATCGTATATACCTTTATCCTTCTACAATTACTTTCACTAAATACTCAAGCAATATCATTCACTAACTGCGAATAGGAAGGTTAATTTTTTCTCTATCTGCATGACACTATTGTATAAAAAACGTCCTGAATACTTCATTTTACTTTATTTTATTTACCAGAGAAGTCATTAATATTACTTCTATTTTCTTACACAGAATGCCCAAGTTATTATTATTTTATCCTAATTAAATCGTTTAAAAAGTTGAAAACGTAAGTAAACAAAATTTTCCGTTTATAACATTTTTTAAATAAGAAAGTAATCACTTGAAGTGACTAAAATCAAGTATAAAATAATATTTTACATTTTCAAAGTGTACATCTACCCAAAATACCCATATATTGCAGTGCTTACAAAATTTAAAAGAAAAAAGCATCTTGAGTCCGCCATTTAGGGTCAGCAATATTAAAATTTGCCAAAATAACCTTTTTGTTGTAATCAGCGATCTAAAGAACTGAAATATACTAAATTTTAAGATAATCGTGGGTGGACTGTATTTTTTTTGTTTTCTCTTAAGATTCTTTTTCATGTTTATGCTAAAATTATAATTGTGTATCACAATAATATGTACATGGATTAAGTTTTCCTCAATGCACAATCATCTTATCAATAAAATTAAGAAAAATCAAGTCCGTATCTGCTTTCTACCGCGAGATTCACAATTTTGAAACAAAAAAAGCCAAAACATTCACTGTAGGGGGGTGAAGGCCAATAAAATTCGTGTGGGGGGGGGGGGGGGGGCGCTAAAAGGATAAAAAGGGGGAGTAGGGGGGTGGGGAAAAAAATATTTCAACAAAGAAAAACGGAAAAAAAGGTAGAAGTTTTCCTAATTTACCGGAGGGAGGGGGGATGTATAAAATGCAAATATATGTAATGCATGTTGAACAAATTTAGTATTGTAAATTATATATGTTTTCCGTATTTAGCTTTGAAAAAGTGAATTTTTTAAAATTCGATTTAATATTGTGGTGTACGGTATACATAGCATACCAAAACGTACGCGCCCAACCATCGCAGATAAGGACGTATGACCAAGAGAGAGAAGAAGAGGAACTCTTAAGTCGGGTCAGAGAGTAGAGGAGAAGAAGAAGATTCGGAACTCTCGAGACTGGCAGACGTATTTCCAAGTTAGCGCGCTACTCTTGGCTCTTTCCTCGGTCATAAAAAATAATAATAAGAAGTAAATAGTCCCCACTGTGGACTTATTTTGACGTTTATCTAACCGACCACAATCTCACATAACAGGAGTATTTTGGGTAATTTGAGGATTAGTTAAAAAGCGCACGTAGCGTAGTACCACGAGACAAAAAGTGAATGTAAGGACAAAAAAATTGTTTCTTTTTAAACAAGTGACGAAAGAAGAAAAACAGGTCAGAGAAGTAAAGAAAAAAAGGGACAACACAAAGCCAAGCCAGCGAGAAACTTCCAGTAATGGAAAGGCAAACATCACACCAGAGATGGGACACTAACGCCTGGCATGAGAGAAAAAAGAGGAAGCTCAAGGAGATCGACATCCAGCTCTACAGAAAGAAAAAAAAGGCAGTCTAATGTAGTCCTATTAGCAATTTGGACAGCTACTACCTGGTAAGTACATTAAAATACAAAAATATTTTACAGACATACAGATGAATAGCGTGTCACCTGCTACCATTCCAAAGCCATATTCTAAACCATTTTGCATCTGCCCGCTATATAACTGTAGTGGACCCAAAAAGCGGATACTTTCAAGTAGAAAAAGATATAAAAGACGTTACTAAGACAGCATTTTCTGGACCAGATGACTACTACCAATAGAAACGTATTCCAATGGGCTGGACTGATTGACCAAATACGTTCGTACGTGCAATAACACTAGCGCTAGCAGGCTGACAAGGACATGAAATAGAAGTATACATGGACAACATAATGCTGTTCAGAGCAACAATAGAAGAACACGAAAGACGATTTGAATGATTAGTTAAACGTTTGGAAGATAACGACCTAACAATAGAACCAAAAAAATGTTAGTTCTTCAAAAAAGAAAGGCCACATGGTCGGCAACAGACAAATAAAAACAAACCCCGAAAAAATTAGGTCTGTAAAAAACTATCCAAGACCTACAAACGCAAGGAAAATTAAACAATTTTTAGGTCTCACGGGATATTTCCGTCGTTTTATTAAAAATTATGCAAAAATAGCACAACCGATTTCGAAACATTTACGAAATGGCACGGAATTTAAGTGACAGGAACGTCAACAAGAAGCATTTGACACTCTCGTTAACGCTCTGTGCAGCGAGCCCGGACTCTAAGCGCCAGACATGAATAAGCAATTTATAGTTACGACGGATGCATCAGACTAGGTGATAGGCGCAATATTAAGCCAAGGGAAAATAGGCGAAGACCAGCCTTGCGAATATGCATCACACTGTCCGAAAGGCAGCGAACTTCGCTACCCAACGTACAACAAAAAACTGCTCGCCATAGTCTACGCAAAGGAGCAATTCAGACCACACCTGTACGGATGGAAATTTAGAGTAGTTACCGACCACAAGCCTTTAAAACATTTCCACACATCAAAAAAACCGGACCTGCGATTTACGAGACTTAAAGCAGAACTACGTTGCTTCAAACTCAACGTTGTCTAGAGAAACGGGAGAACTAATAAAGTACCTGACGTATTGTCGCGCAACCAGACCCTGAAAAAAGAAGAGAAAAATCCCGAATTACCGCGCAGGGAGTTATACGAACTCGCAGCGGAACAGGAAAAAGGGGGATTTGGTGACACAAACGCTCCACTGCCGAGAATATAGAAGATTCACACAAGACGGGAGGAAAATATAATGAAAAAAAACAGCAAAAAGAATAGGAATTTCCGATTCAGACAAGTCGGACAAGGTAAAGAAAAAAAAACGCAGGAGAAACAACAATTCAAGCGAATGTACGCCAAGCGACGACAGTGACGCGGACTCGGAGTTGTAATGGCCGGAGATACAATCACAAAGAAATAAAACACTAAGAAAAGGCAAAGCAACAAAAAAAATAATGGACCACGTAAACTCCCAACACAAACTGCAAATAAAAAGGAGAAGGAGGGATACAGCCAACTGCAGCAAGCGACAGAGACAAAAAAATTCTATTGCAAGGTCCAATTAATGAAAACCTTTCATACATGCGAAAAGAGAGAAATATGCAAAAAGTAGTAAAACTCACAAGTACGCCTTTCGTCAAAAGGAACGAGGCACAGAATTTACAACGTAAGACTCGTAAGCGCCAGCTAGATACACTACATAGAAAACCCACAGAATTTTTCAATACACTTGAAGATAAGTCAAAGGAAATATTAATAGCGAATTGCAACACACTATCTGGCGAAAAAGGTGTTAAGATGTAAACAACGTAGGGCGATAACTCGCTGGGGATAGCAGCTAGAAGAGGCAAATCAAGCGGCGGAAGCGGAGAAGAAAGGAAGTGAGCGAAAAAAAAGCAAGGCCCGAGAGGAAATATGAGTAAGGGTAAGCGAACCAAACGAGATAAACGAAAAAGCAAAACTTAAAGAGAGAAGACCATGTGCGCGAGATAAAGACGAAACCATGAGCGAAGAGAGACAGCAATCAGAAACGTCGAGTATAAGCGCAGCCGAAGCGTGTCGATTACGGACAAATTGACGCGCATGGAGCGAACCATTTAACACAAGAATGAACATGGAGAGAAAGGACGCACAAAATATATTACGAATCGTAGAGACACGAGAACGCCTAAGGAAAGGCTCGGGTCTGAACGAAAAAATTGACACAATGCTCGATGACTCAATTAATAATTTTCACACAAAGGTTCGGCTGGCCAAAAAATGCCAAGATTTTAAGGGAAAAGTAGAAGTTATAATTGATCTGTAGAAAACTGATTGTACCACTGATCAGCAAAAAAACAAGCATCTAGAGAATACATTCAATGACCTACAGTCAACTGATCAGTCAAATAAAGAGACCGACTTATGTAGCTAAATTAGCCCAAATGCTGATTATAACACCCCACCAAAACAACCAATAGAAAATCACAAACAAATACGAAAAGACACACCGCAAAATGAATGTCATAAGAGAGATTTTGAGACTCGGAAATGCGGACTCTACTGCGCAGAGCCACACGAAAAATTTTTGCTAATGGACGTCCCTCACGACGAAACTTGTCTGTTCCATTGTTTAATCCTTCTTGATGGCTTAACACTCTCAACAACAAAACTAAGAAGTGCCCTTTGGTAATCGAAATAGATGCATGAAGGTAGAAACCTAGGGGAAACAAAAGACATCCTCCAAAACAATGTTGCCTTTGGCGACGGGGATGTGTCTTTACATATGCATTGGAGTACAATAAAAATATATGCATTCATTAACAAGCTACTTCGGATAAAATTTTTTTTTAGCATTTTATAGGAAATAAGAGCGGAAAATTTATACACAAATATTTAGAAATTCAACACTACCAAGCCCTAAAAAAAAAAAACCAGAATAAACAAAAAAGGAAAAACGGTAGCTCAGAGGCAGAGCCAGAGAAGCACTCCTCAGGATGGAAAGAATCAGGACAAAATTCGGAAAATGAGAAAATTGACGAGGCAGAGGAAGATGAAAGAGATAGCAGAGAAAGCTACATTGGGGAGAAAACACACGAGGAACGCAGTTTACCTGCACCTAAACCCCCACCGCCACTGGAGTCCCTATCGGTACACAACTCGCAGGGCTCGTCCGATTCATCGCAAGAGGACACCCGAGAGCGGGACAATGATCTAAATAAGGTCCCCGTAGAATCGGAGAGCGAAGCAGAAAGTGACATCAGAAATGACATATTGAATTTAAGCGCTCTAGTGACATATACAGTATGCAGAACAAGGCTTCCTCAAGAACTACCATCATAGGCACCGAAGGAAAATGAGGACCCACCACCAATTCAAAAAGAGAAAAAAATTGCCATTTAGATATTTGGAAAATTTAACATTTTTCTCAATAACGGATAGCGTCTCTGAGACCGAGGCTATTGACGCACTGTATGAACGTGGCTATATAAACCCATTGGTTTTGAACAATAAAACTAAAGAGATTGGGAACGCAATGCAATCAAAAGTCAGAAAAGTATAAGTGATACGTATATACGTGAGAAAACACTTGGACGATACTGCGCTAAAATATGATATTAAAAAATGCTAGGTGTCTCTTAAAGGACTAGTTATGACGAATAAAATAAAAAATATAGGAATAGTAAGAGACCTAGAAATTTTAAACATAAATCAGTGGCAATATTTAGTGAAGCAAATTGAATAAATTTTTAAAGACCTTAAAGTAGCAGCTGTACTATACACAAATACACTTGAAGTACCGCCAGCCGACTAGCGATATACGGTTATAAAAGAGTACCACAAATCTGCAGTTGGTGGACACAGAGGCATGAAAAAACTTGAAATAGGATCGCACAAAATTTTTACTGGAGAAATATGCGACCGGATGCAAGGTAATTCGTACTTGTCTGTACATCATGTCAGACCAAGAAACATGTACGGGTAAAAACGAAACAAGCAATGTTAATCACAGATACTCCGAGTAGGCCCTTCGAAAAAAGATCTATTGATTTCTACGGACCTGTGAATAAACCCTCGGAACACGGAAACACCCATATACTGTCAATTCAAGACTGGTTGACAAAATATATCGTCGTCGCTCCAATACAGAGAGCAACAGCCAACAAATATTGGCGCTAACTGACAAATTCATAGCGTATTTCGGCGCACCGGAAAAATTATTATCGGATCGCAGAGCCCACTTTATGAACAAGACTATGTAGGAATTCGCAAGATTATTTAAAATTGATAAAATGGGGAGCACTGCTTACCACCCATAAAGTAACGGCGCGATAAAGAGGATGCACCACGTCCTCTGCGAATATCTAAAAACATATATTGACAAAAATGACAAATGAGATAACCTTCTACCCCTATGCGTCCTTGCTTGTAATACGTCAAAGCATAAGAGTACAGGATTCACGCCTTATGAACTACTTTTCGGACAAAAAGCTCGCATTAAATCAAGCTTTAAGCGTCAATAAAATGATGCAACATATGACAAGTATTCCGAACAAATTTCTGAGTCTCTAACGGAAATGAGCACTATATTAATCTGAAAATATTATAATTAATTTCATTATCATTCAGGTGCATCGCAAAAATAGGAGGAAGAGAAAGTTTATGAAATTTTTATAATACAGCATATTGTTTGTACACCCAAAATGCGGGATAATTTAATTATTAAACGATCAATTAGTTTATATTTGGCAACTCTTAAATCATTTTAAGAGTTCGCATGATCACCTCTTGAATGAAACATGAGCAAAGATTCAGAGCATTAAATGAGAAAAAAAAAATGTCAAAAAACACAATGATAGAATGCAAAAACAAAATCTAGTAGTGTATAAAATAATAATTGATTAATATAAGTAAACATTGACGAATTAAATTTCTAACGGCAAACGAAAAAAAAATACAACTTACCTATCCCCTCAAAGAAAAAAGAAAAATCTTTTTTCAAAACCCACGCAGACTCATAAAAATTCATTTTCCTTTTTTAAAAAAAAACAAAACCTTGAATAATGGTAAGTGTCAGAAATAGACATCAAGCAAATCAAATATAAGATCATTACTTACGCAATCAACACATCCTATAACGTCCACTTAAACAAACTATTATAATAGCGCCGTAGCATAAAAGAATAATTGTAACAATAATAATAGGATAGCATAAACAGTTGCAAAAAAAAGTATTAAGTAAACAATAGATTAAAATGAATTAAGTCAAGAAATACCATATGTGAGAGGAAACGCTAAATAAAATTGCGTAAAAAAGAGATTAATTAAAGAAAGCAATATACATATCGTTACAACACCAGCATGCTGGGTGCAAAATACTGTAGCTACTTCACGCGCCTTCTTTTTCTCTTTACTTTAAAACATGAAAGTGTATCTTCCAATAGGAGGCCCCCTCTATTAATTAGCATTTCTCATAAAAAAATCTATTTGGTCCGTCAGATAGATTATCAAAAAATATTGAACACGTATTTTTTCTTTTTTCACATGAACAGGAACTACTTGAGACAGAGCTTGTTAAAAATCGGAGTAGGGGGCGAGTGTCATCACTGCTCAAAAACGATGTATTAGCCATGACGTCATAGATGCATGGGCAACTCTAAGCCATAGTGTACAGTTATGTTCAACTCGCTAGTACTTGCTCAATTGTTTGTATATCATGATCGAAAAATTATGAAATGCTCCTTAGGTCTTACAATTTCTCATAGTTATTGTCAGAACTTGATAAGTATTTTTGGAAAAAATTTCGAGTGTCAATCGTTGAAAATTGTGATAACTTCAATAAACAAAAGTCCGTTACGAAATCCTGAAAATTTTTTGCACACATTTGTTCCACATCGTCTCAAAAACATCTGCAATAAGTTACAGGTAAAAATGTAGTATAAAAAGAGGTCTAGAAGCAATTTAGTAGAATTTTGTCGCACGGCTACGTGACTGTGGCATTTAACTGTTATTTATTCTTATTTTCATTATTAACTTTTGAAATTGCAGGGTTAGCTTGATGTCGGAAGGTTTCATTTTGTTTAGAATGCTTTATATTTTTATTTCGCGGCTTAACTGCAAAAATATACTGAAGATAGGAAAGTATATGGTGAGCGTAATTTTGGTACTTTGAACTTTTTTCAGTTTATGACGATGAAATAAAAGTGAAAATCGAAGCAGAAAAGTTATAAACTTAAAACTCACGAAATTCTAATCGTAAAAGAACCATCCTATATCAAGCTAACCCTCCAATTTTAAAAGTTATTAATAAAAATTGGAATAAATAACGTGGCCATGCGACATTTTACTAAATTGCTTCTAGACCTTTTTTTACACAACATTTTTACCTAAAACTTATTACAGATGTTCTTGAGACGATGAAGAAAGAATCTGTGCAAAAAATTTAAAGGATTTCGTAATGGACTTTTGTTTATTGGAGCAATCACAATTTTCAACAATTGACACTCGAAATTTTTTTCCAAACACACAAAAATACTTATTAAGTTCAGACAATAACTATGAGAACGTGTAAGACGTAAGGAGTTTTTCATAATTTTTTGATCATGATTTAGAAATAATTAAGCATGTACTAGCGAGTTGAACAAAACTGTACACTATGGCTTAGAGTTACCTATGCATCTATGAGGTCACGGCTAATACATTGTTTTCGAGCAGTGACGTCACTCGTCCCTTACTCCGAACTTTAACAACTTTCTCAATTAGTTCTTGTTTGTGTAAAAGAAGAAAAAATACGTGTTAAATATTTTTTGATAATCCATCTAACGGACCAAATAGACTTTTTTATAAGAAATGCTAATTACAGGTACAATACACTCTGAGACCAGCAGAGAGGAACTGGATAACGGCGTAGCACTAAGACCGGTAATAATACAACAAGAAGGAGCTCGAAGAGAGCCTATCGTTATCCAGATGCAGGGACATCTAACACCTGCACAGCAACTCAGCGATATGACTTGGAAGCGCATGGCCATAGAACAAAGGCCAACAGCTCGGTAACAACAAACCATGAACGAGCAATTAAATTAAAAAAAACATTGCAGCCTTGCAATGCCATTCTCGGCTAGAATAACAGTAAAAATAAGGATAATAATATTGATAAAAATGATAATAAAATAACAAGAATACTAACATTGAAACCTATAATTACCTAAAAATACTAACAAAAAAAACCTAGTAGGGTAGATTAAACGCAGTAACGCCTTAGCCACCAACATCCTTGACTATAATTTTCATATGTATACCTTGCATAATTAAATGCATACACTTACTATGTACATTTTGATACAAACATTATTTGAAAAAGGGCAGATATACTGCTACATAATTCTCAAGAAATTTAAATCGTCAATGTTTACTTATATTAATCAATTATTATTTTATATACTACTAACCAAATTATAATTATTTTTTACTTAAGCATATAAATATAAGAAAATATGTCTAATACAATATACCGTAATAAGTTTTAAAATACTCATTATGTTCAAGTAACTCTACGAATATGATGCCAAACCCGCAATATATAAAAATGTACCAAAAAAAGGATGCAAAATAAAAAAAAAAACATATAGGAAAAATTATAATGTAACCTTAGTAAATAAAATGATTTTGCAATAATGCACACATATTATGAAAGGGGGAAGAGCGCGTAAACAAACAAGAAAAAATGTGTACACTAAAAACACAGGGCAACTAATCCTTAGGAGAAGAAAGGATCAGCAGAAAAAGACTACCTCTTTACTCATTAATGGAAAAAGCGTGCGCCACAAACAACAGGACACAGATATTACTCAAACACCTACCCCTAACATACAGAAAAATCGTCGTCAAGGACGATGTCGTCGCGGCCCCAGAAGTCAGGCGCACGGTATACATAGCATACCAATACGTACGCGCCCAACCACCTCAAATAGGGAGGTATGACCAAGAGAGAGGAGAAGAGAAACTCTTGAGTCAGGCCAGGGAGTAGAGGAGAAGATGATTCGGGATTCTCGAGACTGGCAGCCATGCCTCCAAGTTATCACGCTATTCTTAGCTCTTGCCTTAGAAAATTGAAATTCTACGCTTGCTATTGCATAAACCATGTATCGACTGGTATGAAGGTAAGATGATTAAACAATCAATAGAATCTGATTGGAATGTGTGAAAACAAAGTTTCTGCGAAACCTTCGCAAGCAAAGGTTGGAGTCCAATTAGATATGCACACACATTTAAATACACAACAGGAAGACTACTAGAATATGCAATAAAAAAGAAAAACTCTTATTGAAATTCAGCAAAAACATTGATACAGGAACCTTAATTGATCTTATTGTACTGGGGTGACCAAATTACGTAGCAAACATGCTTGATATAGAGACGTTAAAAAAATCAGAAGATATATTTATTAAAATCAGTGAATTAGAACATATTATTTATAAGCAGTCATTAAATAACAGAAGCAAAAACTTTAATAATAAGGAAAAATGAGAAATGTTATTATTTTCGATGTGTAAAAAAAAAAAGGACTCCAATACCATAAAGAGGATAAATGCTGGTTCAAAACAGAAAAACAAGGTAAATTTATTACTGGCAAAGCAGCACTAAAGTGAAAATAAGTAATGAGGATCAAAAAAACTAGATGCATTACCATAAATTGAACTACATGTTACATTGAATAATACAGCTACAGTAAAAGATATTTATGACAATGGTTCACATGTAATTTTAATAAATGCTCAACTATTACATATAAATAATAAAAATAAAAATATAAAACGAAGTAACATAAAATCAACGAATGGTGTGGAAAAAAGAGAAGGAATAATTAACCTAAAGGCAAAAATTTTTGATGTAGAAAGTGATAGAACACCTTTGTTATAAATGATGATAATTTCAACCATGAATTTTTGATAGGGCTAGATTGTATTAAAAAATTGCAACTAACACAAAATGATAAATTAGAAATAAAACACATAATTTTTGATGATCAGATTATCTTAAAATTGAAAGAAGATCAAGATGATATAATTAAGGATCCCTAAAACAAAAAAGATTTAAAAATAAAATTAAAGTGTGAATCAACAGATACAAATAAGAAAAATGAAATTACAGAACCAAATTTTGAAATAAATTTTAATGAAAACATAAATATAGATAAATTTGATGTGGTAACTATGCACTTGAATAAATATAAAAAAGATAAGATAAATCAATTATCTTAAAACTATAACACATTATTTGCAAAAGATAAGTATGATAAAGGAAGAATACAAAATTATGAAGCAAGAATAGATTTAGTGATGGATAAATATTGTTCTAAACAGCCTTATAGATGAAAAGAAATAGACGGAAAAAAAAATAGAAACAAAAATAACAGAATTACTAAAACGAGGGATGATTGAAGAATCCTATAGTCCTTTTGCCGCTTTAGTAACTCTAGCGTATAAAAAAGATGAAAATAAAAAATCAAAGCTATGTATGGACTTCAGAGATCTAAATAAATTAGTTATTCCACAAAACAGGATTGATAACACAAGAAGGTCATGATCAATGGACATGTCTTCCCTTTGGATTAAAAACATCGCCTGCAATTGTCCAAAGAATTTTATCTAGTATTATAAGAAAATATAAACTTACAGAATTTACAGTTAATTACATCGACGACATATTAATATTTTCTAAAACATTCAAAGAGAAGGGTTTCAATTGAAATTTTCAAGATGTAGATTTGCAGAAAGCTTAGTTAAATATTTAGGCCATATAATTAGTGACAATACACTATCAACGTTGAAAAATAACTTAATCTCAATACAAAATGTTCCAACGCCAACAACTCAAAAGCGTATAAGACAGTTTCTCGGTAAGATAAATTTTTAGCATTAATATATTTCAAATATTGCGTCAATTTCAGATCCTCTCCATAAACTACTGAAAAAAAAGAGAAATTTATATGGACCGAGGAATGTCAAAAAGCTTTTGATCAATTAAAGAATTGTCTATCCACTCAGCCAGTTCTAGCTATATTAGACCAAAATTTACCCATACACATCTACACAGATGCAATTTTAAAAGGTATTGGAGCAATTCTGAAACAACAACAAACAAACGTAGAAAACAAACCAGTGCCTTATTTTTCAAGAAAATCAAATCAGGCTCAAAGAAAAAAAAAGCAATTTATCTAGAGTGTTTAGCTATCAAAGAAACAATAAAGTTTTGGCAATATTGGCCTCTAGGAAAATCATTTATGGTTTTCACAGACCATAAACCACTGGAAAACCTAAACATCAAATCACAAACAGAGTAAGAGTTAGGCGAATTGACATATTACTTGTCACGATACGACTTAAAGGTAAAATACAATCCAGGAAAACTAAATATAGAAGCTGACTGTTCAAGCAGAAATCAAAACGATGATCTGAAAATTGTAAATTTATTACATCTTAGAGGACCAAAAAAGAAATAAGAATAGATAATCAAAAAAGGATAAACTTATTTTAGAAAATAAAATATACTATTGTAAAAGAAGAAAGAAAAACAATAAAAATTTATCATCAGAAAATTTTAGCAAAGAATTAATAAGAAAAATACATGAAAAATTTTTACACATAGGCATTAATCAATTGAAATGTATGGTAAAATTATACTACACAGCGGAAAATATAGACAAAAACATTCACGAGACTTGCAAATGCTGTGAGACATGCATAAAAAATAAATCTAGAGGCCAAAATAAATATGGTTTCATGTCACATCTTGGTTCAGCTCAATATCCATTTCAAATAGTTTTAATTGATACAATTGGTGGTTTTGGGGGTAAGAGATCAACAAAAAAATACTTACATCTTTTAGTGGATCATTTTACACGCTATGCATATATACTAATTTCAAAAACACGAAACGCAAATGATTTTATAAGAATGATAAGGTTAGTATCAATGAATAACAAAATAGAAATTATTCTAGCTGATCAATATCCTGAAATTAATTCCAAAGAATTCAAAGATTTTTTAAATGGAGAGAATATAAAACTAATATTTACATCAAAGGATGCACCTTTCTCAAATGGACTCAACGAATGATTAAATTTGACAATAATTAACAAAATCAGATGCAAATTTAATGAAAAAAAAAAAAGAAAAAAAATCAGCTTGGACATTAATAGCACATAAATGCGTAAAAATATATGAGACAATACATACAGTCACAAAATACATACCAAGTTATTTATTATCAGGAGTAGATAATTCAATCGTACCGGATGAACTTAGAAATAAAAAAAATGACGACCTAAATAAAAATAGGAAGATAGCATTAGAAAATAGCATCAAGTAGCACTGATACAATAAAGCGAAGTACGATGATGGTAGAAAAAATTATACTTTCCTAACAGGAGATTAGATATTCGTATAGAATGGTAATAAACTAAACAGAAAAAAATTAGATGAACTGAGAATCGGGCAATACAGAATTTTTAATAAAATATCAAATTCAATCTATAAAATCAATATAGGACACAAAAAAGTAGAGTCAAACTTGTTCTACATTTCAAAGCTCATCCCGCTCAACCAGCCAGAAAGTAACATTGAAGAGGACATAAATATAATAGAATATATTGACTGTACGTTGGACAAAAATTAATAAATTTTTATCTTTCGTAGAGGGAAATATGTAAGGAAGTATACTACCTTAGAATGATTTGTATTTTCCCGCCTCACTACAAGTGTCGGTAACATAAATGTCTCTTTGTACAATATGATATTAAAACTGTTAAACGCAAGCATGCAGAGGCAATGTAACTAAGCACAGTGCAGGGTCAATTATTGTAGTGTTAACCATATAATTGTAAAAGAGAGAACGGTAAATAATTAACATTAAATGTCGATTCTTGGTTTTACAGGTAAGAAGTGTGTAACCTCGAGCTGTTACCTTCTGTTCGCTTCTCTCAATAAAGTTTGGTTTTGATTCTAAAAAGTAACGTGTTTTAATTGTTACTCTTAATCGTAACCATTTTGGGGGCTCGTCCCGGATAACACACCAACAGAAGAGACAATGACAATGAAGCGGCAGCTGGAGGAATCCACGCAGCAGAGCCTGGATCTAGAGCATCAGATAAAAAATATAAGGAGAGTGGTGAAAACTCAACTGGTTGAACTGCAGGAAAACTGTGACGATTTGCAGGTTCAGTTGAGCGACGCGAAGCGAGAAAAGGAGGACACTCTGCGTAAGCAACAAGAAGTTCATCAGATGATGCTCCGGCAGTTGCAGATGACTCTCGATGATGCTCGCAAAATAATCGTAGGCCTACAAACGAAACGAAACGCAGTTTTGTCGGAGCATGACTCTCTTCTTAGCGAAAGACAGGCTTAGCAAAGGAGATGTGCAGCGTTACACGATCGACAAGTTCACGGCATTAGCCAGATGACTATCACCGAAATCTTTTGCTACCACTACCATAAGTATCGCAACCACCGCCACCACAGCAATCATAACCACCATAACCATCACAACCACCACATCTACTTCCGATTTTGAACACATCTTTCGGATAGCCGGTTTCAAACGGGTTAAAGACAGGTTCATTGACTCCCTTTAATGTTCAAGTCAATGATTATGATGGTACTTATTCGTTTAGGGATTTTTTCAAATCAGTTTAACCTTATTGCTAAATCAGAAAGATGAGATGAAAATTGAAAAATGGTTGCTCTGAATTCATGTTTACGTAGAAAGGCCAGATCAGTACTTGATAATTTTTCAGAGTCGGAAGGACTGTTAGGTTTAACCTCGAAACATGAAATGCGTTTAGAAAAAAAATATTTGACTGTGACGTGTTATTCTGAATTACAAAATAGGAGACAAGGCCCAAATAAATATTTCCCAAGTTTAGTTACTGATTTGCAGAAATTAGTTTCAGTAGTTTATCCTGAGTGCTTGTTTGCTATTCAAGATAAAATTGCTCCTTCACCATTTATTATTGGAATTGTTGATAATTTATTAAGAGAAGTGCTTTAATTAGAGAGGATTGAATCTTTGAGAGTTGCTATCCAACGGACAATAGAGGATGAAGCAAATTTTGATTAAAATATGAGACTTGATAGGAATAATGTTGTTGCAGGAGCATACAGAGCGGTGCAGTCAAATTCTAATACATAAGTGAGTCAGGAAAGAAAATCTTGGAATGACGCCAACGTTAACTGCTGGAATAGTGAAAAGAAAGGCCACGTAAAGTTTAATTTTCCTCAACTGCATGCGTTAAATCGGCGGAAAGACTAGGTTTTCTTGAACATTCAGGAGCGAGTACAATAGTAGCTTCCAAATATGACTATGAAGTTTGCAACGTTGCGTGCAACAAAAATAAAAAATTTTTTTTTTTAAATTTCAGTTTTGAATATTTTGAACGATTCCACAGGGTAAAAAAACCATGTTCAACAATTTTTAGGCCGCTAGCGGTAACTGTTTAGGAGATATAAGGATTTTAAGGTTAGAACGATATAAATAAAAAAAAAAAGTTCTTAGAATTCTTCGCCACTGGTAAAGGCTTAAAAAAGATTCCTAAGTATTTTTCTAGTTGATACGTAGCAGCCTGACCACTCACAAGCGGCCGGAAACAAAACCTCAACTCGTTTTGACGTCAAAACCCGTAAAAAAGACGAAAAAAATGACTTTTTAGCCCATTACTCCATCCACGCCAGTCCAATAAATAGCAAAAAAATTTTTAAATTACCAATAAACAATAGACAATCGAATGTTACAAGTTTTGTTGGCCGGAATTAGTATTATATGATTTTATGTCATGAAAATCGTTCAAATCTCAAAGAAATCAGCCTGCAACGATTTACAGCTGTTTCTGAGCCACTGATAATGGCTAATAAAAGTCACTAGACTATTCGTCCAGTTATTACCTAACAGCCTTTAAAGCGGCCGAAATCATAACCTCAACTGGTTTTGACGTCAAAAACCCGTAAAAGTGACGAAAAAATGACTTTTTTGCCCATTACTCCATCCACGCCACTCCAATAATTGCCAAAAAAATCCTCTAAACATGTTACGACTGGGTTTTATCGAGCTGAAATGTACACCGGTGATGACTTACGGCTCCTGCTAGATTTGATGAAAGGACTACCTCCGAATGATCGGGCTAAAGTTTCATCGCCGGAAAATTATGTACAGAAGCTAAGAAAGAAAATGGCAAAAATTTATAATACGACAAGAGCAACCATGGCTATAAAATCTAGAAAGATGAAGACTTATTACGACAGACTAGCAAGACAAGTTGATTTTTCGGAAGGACAAAAAGTTTGGTTTCACAATCCACAAAGAACCAAAGGAAAGAGCCCGAAACTGCAGACTGGCTGGGATGGTCTGTTAAAAGTTGTCAAGAAGATTAACGATGTTGTCTTCGCCATTATGAACATATCCAACACAAGACAAAGATTATACATGCGAACAGAATCGCGACTTTCCACGAAATAAAGTCATCTTAACTACTCCGCTTTGGTTTAATTTGCGTGCTCAATTTTTCTGAAGACGTTGGACGAATTTCGGAGTAGGGACGTGAAATAGAATCTACGGAAAGTCATTCCTCATGTCGTGTCCAAGGCTTAAACTGTGTACCTTCTAGATGACCCTAAAGAGAAATACGTACTTGAATAAATGACATACAATTGGATTAAAGATGCTCGGTAACTTGGCGGTGGAGTCAAGGTAGAAATCTCAAGTCCTGCAGCTGTTATAGAAAATCTTGTTGTAGTTGGATTTACAGTTAGATGCAATGTACTTGATGACTTGGCAGGGATAAGTAGTCAATTTTTATCCTGGAGCTGTATTGTTATCCCAGAGCTATATCAGAAAAAAGGTGGTGATATTTTGGAGTGTTGTGTTGAGTATGGTTTTGTGATTGTCGGGACGACAATCTCAGAGAGGAGGGGGTAATTGGGGGCACGGTTAGAAAGCCGTAGGATGTATGAATTGACGCGCTTTGAAAATGTTGCTATGCGTTGCTAAGTGTTGTTTTATTCTTGAAAAATGATGGTCAGTCGAGCTTGTAACCTCGAGCTTGTAACCTCAAGCCGTTTACTTCTGTTCACTTCTCTCAATAACGTTTGGTTTTGTTACTATAAAGTAACGTGTTTTAATTGTTACTCGCAATCGTAACAATATATGTACTAGTAGGGCTTCGCCATCTGCGCGCTCCGTGGACCAATTCCCATATTTCAATATCGTTACTTTGATGTCTGAATATTAAATACAAGAATATATTTTTAATACACATATGCGTACAAACATAGATAACCAGAGCGATGTCGTAAAAATTCGCTAAAAATTTGAACAAATATAGTCAATACATTAAATGATTTTACTTATTTATCAAATTATTACTAATTAAAATCTGATAAGGACTTTTTCGTTATTTAAGGTTAATATTGATATATACGTACATGTATATGAAACTGACGCAATCATTATTATTACAGAAACTGTTATAATCCTATTTTTTGGTTATTTTTAAACATTTTGGAATCAATAATTGATATAAGTTTATAGTAAGATATAATTTTAAACATGTTACTTCATATTTGTGAATATAATGTTTTATTGAATTAATTTTCCATTTTGTACATAGATTATTATGCACTTCTGCATTTCCTTTTCTTGTTTTAGAACTATCAAAAATGTACATTCCTTTCAATCATTACTAATTTAAGTTTCAATAGAGTATAATACATAATTGATTAAACATACAACATTTTAGAATTTCTTTCTACATGGATATAATATTATAATTTATAACGCATAACACATTTTTGAACTTTTAATTTCACCGTTGTGCATTATTTACAAACATAGATATCTTATATTTTCACATGAATCATCTCCCGCCTGTATATCTATCTATTATCTTTAAATCCTATACTTCCGACTGATAATATTATTTCATTTTTTTTTTCCTCTTTACATAGCAATGTGTGCTTAATATATGGGTCATTCCGGCGAAACTTGCACTATTGGTGTCCTGGTCTCGTGCGCAGAATTAAGAGTGAAACAGGTAACCCCATGGGAGCTAATGTACGTGTAGTGTTGGTGCCCAACTGTTTCACGCTATAAGACCTGATTTCAAACTATACATTTTGATCTGCAGATCATTTAAGGGTCGAAATGTCAGATCCGTAACCTGTCCATATCGAAAATCACGCTATAAAACGTGATGGTAAGCAAAAATAAGCCA
>JAPYYV010003771.1:0-26350 GCA_030522625.1 Copidosoma aretas
GGATTACTTTGAAGGGGACAACATAAATATTGATAAATAAATAAATATTTTTTCTTAAAAATACAAAGTCACCTTACTTTTTGAACACACCTCGTATACAGCAGGGGCGGAGGGAAGCGCTCGAGAAAGGAGGGACAAAGAGAGGTGAGGGGTGGATAGTGCAGCCGTGAAAAACGAAAGAATACCGTTTCACGACCCCCCCACCCCCCCCTCCCCCCCTGACTGTACCCGTGATGCAACGGGGCGTGATCGTTTAAAAACACAGAGACTGGACGCCGGCCAGTGATATTTCCTCCGCTTTCTCGCGCGCTCCCGTGAGCCGGCGCTCTCCGTCGGCGGCACTTGTATCCGCACGACCAATTTCCCCTCCCCTCTATTTTTATCGCCCGAGGGGGGGAGGGGGGGGGCGCCGCGCTGCGCTGACCAAAGAGGCTGTGTAACTCCATTACCTCCGATCCGTCCCGAGGAATCGTGCCGTTCGTCTCTTTTCCCCCGCGCCTCTCTCTCTCTCTCTCTCTCTCGTACGTGTACCGGGGCACAGGAGCTGCCGAGAACTGCAGTGGCGGTGCTTTCTTGGCTCGGCTCGCTCCACGACTGTGCTGTATAGCCGGACTCGATCGTTTCAACCCAAGTGGATGTACTTGCCCGAATATTTCTTGGCGATGTCGCGCGATCCGTCTTTGGGGGTGGATGGCGTTCGTTTTTCCCGAGATTTTCGCAAGACTCCTTATCGTTTTTCTTACGCTCCGTTTAAGATCACCAGCGGTATAATATTAATCAGCAACACTATTGTATGGATTTTTACAGCCTCGATACTTACGATCCTCTGGGAAGCGTTTGGACGATGGTCTGATACGTTGCGACTGATACATTTTTGGATAAGTATTGTTCAATGTATTTCGTTTTATCGGAATCTCGTAGGTCGATTATTGTACGACAGTACTGCTTTATTCTTTCGACAAAAATGTCAAGGGCACAGTACGTACGATCATTCAGGAATCACCATGCGTTGCTCTTTTTACAAAACAAGCTTCACTGCGATGTCGCAATATTGAAAATAGTTCATGGAGTAAGATTTAATAAGGATGAAATAATGTGGTCACAGCAAAAAACAAGCGATTTAAATCAGAAGCGGGTGCTCTCGGGGCTCACCGAAAAGATATGTATGAGCCGAGTGTGCAGGGGTGGCCAGTAAATAGCGTTCAAACTACGAGAATGATAAGAACGTGACAGAGGTACATTAGTAACGAGATTCGGAGCCCTGGTGGCCGCTACCACTGCAGTGCCACGAAAACGTTTGCAAAGTTTCCTGACAAAAAATAAATAACCGCTGCTGCTTGAATACACAACGCGGCTTTAGGTGCAGGGCCGAGTTTATGAAACATTTGTGGACGGTCTTTGTGGTTGCATTGATTCTAGTTTGCGTGTGGGTTGCATCATTTTTGTGCCTGTCATTACATGCATCTGGGAATTTCCAAAAATTCGTGTGAGCAATTGGGATCGATCGTATGAAGTTTACATTTTTAAAAAACCGTAATACTTTGTACGCGTATAGGAGAGTCAAAGTTATTCGCGCGCGCAGAGTTTGCCTGTTTTCCCGAGTAAAAATACCATGCGAACTTTCTAACAACAGGCGAACTACCATTGGAACAAGTTTTCACGTGGGAAAGATAAGCTGGCAAATCTATTCAATAAAAACTTGGAAACGAAATTTCCATGTTCCAGCGAAACAGGGAAGTTGGATGAAATATTTGAACGTGCAGAAATTTCATGCAGTTACAATTCGTATCTGCAATTTCATACTTTTTTAGGGCTTCGAATCTATTTATTCATGTTATTTAACCATGATATTACAGCTAAATAATATACTGTAATTATTATTGGTATTATATGTATACTCGTATGTTGGAGCGTAATCATAGTATTCCAATTCACTTGCATTAAGCTTCATATGTAAATATTAAGCTTTGGCCATTAATATATTATTGCGTGGACACCAATACATGAGCAAATAATGTATTCCTCTCACTGGAACGAATTGATCAATAATTTATGCATAAGATATTAGAATTTCACTCAACTAACAAATGGTATTTGTTTGAACTAAAGTACATTAAATATCCCAACGAATGCAGCTTAATTTCAATTACAAATATAATTTTCCAATCGTGGAATGCACATTTTTTCATGAGCTTACGATTAAACATCGTTTGTTCATCGAAACAGTATATTTAATAAAGAGTCGAGTTCAGTCGGAGTATTTTGTGTTGTCGAGGATTTTTATGGCATTATTCTCACTCGGGCGAACATCATCTGCTTTGATCCTTTGTTGGGCGTTAATTGATACACGTGTTGTAGTATTCGACTTGTGAGGATTAATACGAACGATTATTTATCTTTCGTTTGCTGCCGTACGAAGCAGCTTTTGATTCAATCGCAAAACTACAGCTAATAAAAAGTCGACGAGTCAACAGCGAGACAAATCGTCGTTCGGCCTGACAATCCGATATCCATTACTTGATCCTAAATTCCACTGCCGAATTGGTGCACGTAGTTTCTTTCTTGTACACTCTGAACCTTGCAGTCAACTGGCGATGCGTGCGCGAAATTTTTCTACCGGCACTGGAATTGCCCAAAATGTCAGGCAGGCAGAACGAGAGTCCGTTTCATCATCGTCGTTTCGTTGCACCCGCTCGTCTACTCCGGGCGACCGCGGAAGCTTGGGCGCTGGATTTTTATGCCTATACGTATGAGGTACACCATGTACGCCCAGTAACGTTCGGGAGCCAATGGTTGTTTTTTCTCTCCTTTCATTTTCCCAGGGAGGAAGTGAGAGGGCCAAAGGGACGCTCGTGATTATTCGGGTGCCTTTCGCCCGCGCGAGATTGAACGGCTTTCATTTGCCGTTGTTGCTGCTGCGACTGGGCCGCAAATAACGGGAGCTTGTGTCAAGAGAACTTCGTGGAACCTGCTCTTTTCCACTGTGAATGGGTGCGATTGCATCCGTGCTGGGTTACGTGATTTTCGGTTTTGTACGTTTGTACTTTGGTGATTAGAATCTCTGAAAATCTTAAAAATGACAAAAATATGTAGTGCTAAGGCTGCATCTGCTTTGTATTAGTTCGAATATATAGATGCTTGCAAATTTAATTGCCGAAAAGTTGAGCTTTCGAAAGCGTGGGTATTAATATTCCGGTCAAGCTCGATTTTTCGCATTAATTCGTAGAGAGAAGAAAAGGGGCGCTCCGTAAAATGAAGGGATTTTCGATGGATTTCACGCTGCACGAGCAGAACATAGCGACTGCAAAGCACCGAGCGGTGTTCTTATTTTCTTCGTCAAGCATTTCAAATGTTTACCAGCAATATTTTATTAAAAAGATTACTACGTGGTCGACCAAAAAAAATACAAACAGAGTTACGTGTGTTCGTCTTATTGATAAAAAGCAAAACAATAATAGTCATTATAATCAGTGTTCGTACAGGTAATATTTTTCAGATCATGGCATACTGTATTTCGAAGCAAGCATTAAATAATATGCACATTAATTTCATCCTATTTTTAAGGCAAAACACCTTTTCTTCGTGCAATCATAGCAACTAAAGAATGAAACAAAAAGAAATAAATTCAAATGACAAAAACAGCAGTATTTACCAGCTTTAGCTTTGTAGCGGAGGGATTAAGCTAAGCTGCCGCAAGAACATATCACTCACTGTCGACACTGTCGCAAGGATCAGAAATGAAGAAATGCATGCGGATTAACCCAAAGTAGCGAAGAGGAGCCTCAAGCCGTGCAAGAAAATAGGCAAAAACTAGCGGCATGACAGAAGGCGAAAGAAGAGAGGATTAAGAGAGTGCAAGATGCAGGGACCAGCAGGCAAAACTGGAGCGCGCATACATTGTTTCTACACCAAGAGGAAAAAGAAGCTAAGCGCACGTTTATTAATGGTGGTTAAAGTGTTGCTGATTAATTATGCACGATTATACATTATTTCTTGAATAGACAATTGCACGCCCCTAAAGTGCAGCTCGATATTCTTTCGGCAGTTGTTGGATATAGTACAGAGGAAAATCAAGATGAGGAGGACGTAGTAATGGATGAGCCGAATCCTTAATGACTAATCTCTATTACTTACGATTCACAAACGAATTATTCTCTAATAACTAGTCTCAATTGCTTCATAAGTCCCTAATAACTAGTCTCTATTACTTACGATTCACAAATGAATTAGTCTCCAACAACTAGTCTCTATTACTTACCGTTCACAGATGAATTGGTTCACAATAACTAGTCCCTATTACTTATTTCGCCCCTAATAATTAGTATTGATGGTGACGCCTTTCACATGCTCATATGTCAGAATCAATAACCAGTAACACAATGATATAGCTGAGGACGAGAATATATAGCAGACACTTGGTTTGGAAATAATTCTATGACTTAGTTTCAGACCTGTTGTGAGATTTGGTTCGAAATTTTATTGGGGACTCAATTTAAGACATATTCTGAGTCTTGTATCGAGACACTTACTAAGAGTTCATTTGAAACTTGTTTTGAGACTTGTTGTGAGGCACAATTCGAGATTTGTATTGAGACTAATCGAGACTCATTTTTAGCCTTGGTTTGGAGACTTGTTCTGAACAGTAATCTGAGACATTTCGTGAGACCTAGTTTGAAACTTATTTCGTGGTTTTTTCAACGATACTTGGAAATTTTTTTAAAAAAGTTGTTGAAAGAAAAAAACGTAACGGGAGGCAGGATTTTACATCCAAATCAACCTTCTGCATGTCATGAAATCTCCTTGTTAGTATAACGACGGACTAAAGCCGCTGGCTGCGGACAAGAGGTAAGAGCTGAAGAAAAGAAGAAGATTAAGGGATATCTCTATGTATATACGTACGTAGAAGCGAGAAATTGCTCGGAGAGGAAGAGTAAGACCCAGGCGCGTGCTCCAATTACGCTGTAATTCATTCTTATATTTCATCGATACAGTCCTCTCTGCACTCACATTGTAGAGAATTCAAAAAGTAACACGGATACATGATCACTGAAGTCAGATTAAAAAAAAGGAAAAAAGTGCTATACATGCAGTCCGGAATTTCACATTCCAACACATTATAGTCAATCATGTTACATGGAATATTTTCTGACGGGTAATGATCGCGTAACCGAGAAATGAGTACTTTTCGTCAATAATGTGCAGCTCCCTGGCCGGATGCGCATTAGTGGCGAACTCGATTTTTCCTAATACCAAGGTCGTAGCAACCACTCGAAAACCCCCGAGGTGGGAGAATCTCCCTGCTCCAGCACCGTCCCAAAAATGTTGCAACCCTCCAAACCCGCGCATAAAACAAACTCCCAGGATCATTGATTTCCAGCGCGACTCATACCACTTATACCACCACGTAAATGAGCGGCCCGAAGAAAGCATCGTTCATCGAAGCAACGAGTCGCCTGCCTCCCCAAGCCACGAGAACGCAGCCACTGCAGTGTACTTTGGCAGCTTCCTTGGCGCGACCGCACGATCCCCGCAGGGAGACGTGATAAAATTGCCAAGCGCGCCCATCCACGAGCCCGCGAACCTCAAAGGCGCAGCCATGACCTTTAAGACGGGAGCAAAGCGGAGTAGCCGACCATCCGAGATATCCGACGTGGTGCGCGAAGCCCGGGTCCCCGACCGTCGGCGAGCGACAGCAGTATAGCGGCAGCTGCCGGCGCGCCAAAGGCGTTACCGGAGGGTGGATGGACTCGCTTTGCTCCTCATCTCGTCTTGGGCTTGCCACGCGGAGGGACGCGTCGAGCGCGACGTATCTACTTACTTGTCACTCGGATATACGTGCAGCAACAGCGTATCACGTTGGCCCGCGCTGCACGAGCTGACTGGATGCCTGGGCGTACGGACGCGAGGGGTCGGGCGACTATTTTCCGGGTGTGTGTGTGTGCACGAGGAATCGGCACCCTCGGGGTGAGTTGCCGAGGGATGCGAAACGTGCTTCTCCGCAGCCGCTTGGCCCAGCTCGGCCTATAGTCCTCCCTTTCCATTGTATACAGTAGTATTACATGCGCATGGATGTGCAAAAGTTACCGGTATCGCGAAAAGATAGAGCTACTTTACGCTGGTTCTTTTGAATTTTCTGTTCAAAGTGTTTTTTTTTATCGCACGTCGTTTATGAGCCCGTAGACTGCGGAGAAATGTCTCGACATTTTTTTTTAAAGATCTTTGTATGATACTCGCGTTACCTATTACATAATAAAATCAAATACAAGGATGAATTTTAATACTCGAAAAATTCATACAACGAATGAGAAACTTTGTATTTTCCTATTCTTATTCCATTCGTCCGTTCTATCTTCGCTCAACACGTCTGAAACAAACGTGTCACTTTGTCCTGCTAACACATCTCAATCGGAGACATGGTTATTCATAGACGCAGGTCACAACCGACGTACGCCGAGCATCGCGCTGGGCTACAACCAGAATAGGATCAAACACGAATTCACATTCCATCCATGATCCATCAAATTGCTTAAATTCGAAATCAGCTGTTCTGTATCACCCATCAGCGGTTGAAGGGCACGAGACACCACGAAACATGTCAATTCGTCGTTGAAACCATATTTTTCGTTCCCACTCTCCACCACCTCTTTTGGCAATAATGAAATTCCCCAGTCCTCGCGCATCAACTCAAACCGACTGTGAAATTGCTCTCACCGCTCGATGGCATTAAACATTCAAGCCGGTACCGCTCCCCCGCGAGAATTCGACGCTCGATACTGGCCACCTTTGAAAACCTTATGTACATGTAGGACGTGTAGATGTATTATACGCTAATGCGCATGCACGGTAATATAATGGACAATGATTGAGCAAAGCCTCGGCGTTTACGACGTCAATGATCGTATTAACGAAGACGCTCCGGGCTACTATAGAAGAATACACCTCGAGTGATCGTAGTTGCCTCTGTAAGCGCACCGATGCTTCGGATGACCTCGTCGAGATAGGCTAGGTGCAAAAATGCTCTTTCCAGTCTCGCCTCTGCCATCGACGATATAATTTTCGCGCAACCTCTTTGCGCAATCAGCAGACATTCAGCGCGGAATTCGTACTCACTTGCCTGTGCATCGCGATCAACACACGTGTGCTCGCATCTGCACGTACAAGCGCAACTTTCCCACGTAGACGAATCGACGAAACTACGTTGGCTGCGCCACGGTGCACGCGTGGATACACATATATTATAATCGCACGCGCAGCGGGGGGCAAGCGAGCGACGCCAGCTAGTCGGGGCGGGCGATTCGTTCCCAAGAAATCAGCATATAAATTCGTAATTTAGCAGCGCGGCCCTCGCCATCCCCCGTCCCGCGAACCCAACGACGGTGCGCCGCGTTGTGCCGCGAGATCGAACTTGCCCCCCCCCAAGTTTCGACAATAGAGCCGCGCTCGCTCTTCGGGCTTGTTCGCTCCACTTGCGCTCACTATATTCGTTCGATTGCATAAATCAGAGCATCGGGAAAGCTCTGCTGCGGGCGGTGAAGCTGCGAACACACCTTGAAATTCCAACTTGGGGAGCTTGGCTTTGTTGGCCGACCGCGAGTTCGCGCGTTCGTTATTGATTTTTCGCGATCACCATTGTGATCAGCATTGTACGCTTGGTCCAGAAACAAGGACCGGGGGCAGGAAGGATTCACATTTTTGTACTCATCCACCGGGGCACGGAAAGGGGGGTGGCAGAAAAGAGCGAAAAAAGTGTTATCCGGAATTTATTGATGTTTGGAAATTAAAGAGCGACGAACCCCTGAGAATTTTTTTCGCTAATTTTCCGAGAGCGGCCGTAGTTAATTTTTTTACTCGCTGCGCGCGGAGTTAAAAAAATCCTGTTCGAAGCAGAACGCATCGATCAACTCGACTCTGGTGAAACTATCCTGCATCCGTGTACAAACAGTGCATCCGTATAAATACAGCCTGCGCCGAAAACTCAAGCGCGTTTAATAATGTCCCGGGCAAACTTTCAGCGCCTCCCGAATTATTTAACATTCGCGTGGCTGGTGAAAGCAGCAGCAGCAGCAGAAACATTTTTCGGTTCATGAAACTCGGCGTTCCAGGCTTCCCTGCAAATTTTCCTCTCGTCAAAGTTTGATCTCGACTTTATAAACGAAAAACAAAATCAACAAAAATCGTGGAGTGGTGCATTTTCGTCGCGGATTTAAAAATTTTGCATACTAGCAATAGCAACAGCAGCAGCAGCACTTCACGCATGCACTGCATTCATGATTTTTTTTTTTTTAAGCTCATTATCATCGAATACGTTGGACGAAATAAAAAGTAAAAAACGTTTTTATGATAAAAATTTTATTCATGCCACGTCTCATGAAAGTCTTACGCACACCCCTACTTGTTCCGAACGAAAAAAAACTTTAGATATATTTATTGTAAGCCGAGAACTCGTTTTCAATATGCTTACGTTGCATTAGAATTGAACGATTAGCAATAATCATCGATCGACAATAATATGCGTAACAAAATCGTATATTTCAGGTCATTGTTTTTTTTAGCTAATCTCTGTTTCTTATTGAAAGTAATTAAACCAATAAGAATAACTTACGATCTGAAAATAAATATTGTTACCGATAGAATAAGTCCATTTTTGAACTGTTTAAAATGGTATGAGCTTCTTTTGTTGTTGTAAGACGTGTGAACATGTTTTTTAAGAGTGAAGTCAAGGGTGGTCAAGGACAGCGTTTTGTTTTTTATAATAACTGTGTCGATTTTTGGTTACAAGTTGTATAAAATAAAATGTTTCGTCATGACATCGATTACAAATTGGTCTGATCTTTTTTCTTTCGTGCTCGGTAGTTTTTAACAACTACGAATATAAAATATATCAACTCTTGCTGAGTTTCAGACAGAAAAAGTTTTGTGTTTGCACATTAATTTCCGATTAATTATAATAATAGATTGCAATACCATCATCACCCTTTTTTGTTGCATTCGCCAAACTCCTAATTAGACTGTAAATGGAGGTAGCGAAGTTTGAGCAAAAAGCGCCATAAAATTAAAGAATGATGAGAAGACCTTAATCGAGAATTAAACAGCGTTTTATAGGCTATATTTATCGTATAGACGATACTATATGGGTAGCAGTAAAGGCTGCGTATGATAGGTACGATCAATAATTCTTCCATTAACTAATTAGAAAGGTGACTTGTCTTTTTTTTTTCGTCAACTAATTATGATTGCGGTTTAATTTCAGAATTGAGACTGCTGATTTGTTAGTGTAATGTTTGAGTGATACGTTTGATATGGAAGAATGTATTATTAGTTATAAATATATTTAAGAAGGATACATTTTTTAAGTTATATTGCCATTCACTCGTGTATATATAAATAGAGTACTCGAGTAAGAAGTGTGATTTTCCTAATGTGTCGATTGCATTCCACGGTTGCGTATGTACTACTTGCCGAAGTCATGGACTTAAAATTCAAATTTATATTCGGAACAAGTGAATTATTGTTTATATATTTACCTGCTGTGCATAACAAGATAAAAAGTTACAATCTAATATTACCATTCGTTGTAGAAAAAAGATATTTAATGAATAGCGAACTATTTTTTGTTGCAGAGAAACGAAATTATAAATCATCCCAGGAAAAAGTATCAGGTCAACCATCAGTCTTCAATTAGTTTTCCAATTACGCTGAAAGAAAAGTACGGAGTTTCACTGTAGTTAATTGATTTCACGGACCAAATGGGTGTATTTTTCTAACGAGACAAGAAAATTGAATCAAACCATTTGACCATTGACGAACGTCATTAGATCTCAGTGAAATTAATTAGCGAAACGAACGTCGCTAGCCAAATAAATAGGAAAACTAGAAAATATAAGATTTTTCATCCATCGTAAAATTGCTCATTAGTTATCTCAATAATTTCAGCTCGTTAATAAATTTTGCAATAACTTTTTCACATGTACATCTATGATGCGAATGATAAGATTTACATAATTCATATTCAACTTGATTCCAAGGTCTTTCATATTTTACTATATATACATTTTATTATCACGTAATATAGCTATATTTTTACATCCCCATGAATTTTTGTATTACCAGTTCTATAGTTCTATTACTGTTTAGTTGCTATCGTGTGATTAAAACTGTATTAATCATTCCTGGAGTGATTAATTTTTATAAATGAGTTGGGAAAAAACGAAAGAGGATAAATGCAGACAAGAAATAAATGTACCCCAATAACGTGTTTGGGGTATTTATCAAAATATCGTAGGCTACATTATCCGATCTTTCAATTTGATTGTAGCTGTTGTTTGAAGCCACAAAAGTAATGATATATTTTTTTCATCACGACAGAATTCGCCAATCGGAACGAGTTGTTGCAAAGATTAAACAAAATTAGTTTTTGACAAGATTGAAAATTTTATGAGCAGCTTAAGAACCAAGAGGCAGGAAATCGAATATCGAGTATTTTATCCAAAAATTTAGGTTTTATTTTCCAATTTCGAAGCTGATACTTATTGATCTTGGAGCGCAGCTAATCGTATCTTCCACACGGACGTACTTCTAAAACTCATTACAAAGTTTACTTGAAATTTAATAAGTCCTTTGAAGTTTTTGGGTTCAAAAAGCTAGGATCAAGAGTGAAATATTACTTCCTCCATAAGATAATAAGTTATAGAACACTTTTTATCATCAGCTGTTTACAAAGGCAATAATCACTTCTGTCGGTTGGAAAATTATCCGCGATTGATTTTCTCGCATGATTCAGAAAGAAGCAGCGTTGAATAAGAACCCCTGGCATGCTCGAACCATCGAAATAAAATCCATCAGCAGTCGATATAAATTCATACTGTCGAACACTTCAGCACCATATGGCAAATTATCGTTCGAGAAGGGCAATCGAGATAAATGTCCCCCCGCTCGGCCCGATACGGTTAAAATTAAAGTCCCCGCTCTGTCCGAACAAAGCCAAAATGCAGGACGCGAAGCTGCAATGCGAATGGGATTAAAAGTCCATCGCGGGGCCGAAAATTAAATTTCAGTTCGCGCGCTCGATGTCCAATTTAAACTTCATTCGGCGACCGAAGCGCGCGCGCGCACCGAAAAATCTCTTCCAATCGTCATCGATAGAGTTCGAGGGATAAAAGTAATTTGGCTCGAACGGGCGGAAGTAACCGAGGACACGGGGGTTTTGGTTCCTCGGGACGTGGAGGACGCCGAACTATGTTTGCCGAAACACCACGAGGCTCTTTTGCGAGGAGGGCCAAACCCGCGCCCTGCTTCTCGGAGTCCGCAAAGGCACCGGGACAAGGATTAGGACCAAGCCCCCCGAAGTAACGGAAGACCTGTACACGGTTTTCGCCCAGCAGCAGCAGCAGCAGCAGCAGCGGCAAAGTACTTGCCGTGCTGTTTACCGCGACTCTGGCGGTGAGCATCGTTTTCTCTCAACGCCTGTATACTACCCCCAGCGACGGAATGTGCATTAGCTCCGCGAAGCGAAAATTCCGCGAGATAAGGCGACGCTGAATTGATGTATTTAATGCACTTTGGGATTAGCTCTCTCATTGGCGTGAGAAAGCGGGAGAGAAAGAGCGAGCGCAGGGTCCGATAGCAGGGCGCTTGGTACACGCTTGGAGATACGCAGAGCTGTGAATTCGTGCATCGGCTGATTCGCGAGCGAAATCTTGAAAAAGCTCGCATGTTCTACATCTTCTTCTGTTATTCGATATTCGTAAGCAGGCGAGCTACAAGATGTGAGAATCGGGTGAGGTGCGAGAGTTTTTTCATACCGAATCAGGCTGCCGGTATGGAAGGACTGTGATTTCGCTTGCGTATCTCTGCTTCAGAGTTTTAGCAGAGGGTCACGCGTGACCTCCATCCGTTTCCTGGCTGAAGTGTGGTCAAGCTATAAAAGTAGCTTGTGCGAGAACGATACGTGACCTGGTGTTCCGTGGTTAACCCACGTTAAAAAATAAAATTACAGCGATGACTGCTAAATAAAACGAGTCACTGCTTCGTATCGATACAAGGAATCCGTTGGCATGCATCGATCTTGAGTTGTACCGGATGTGAGGACTAACACTTCCAGTCCGTCATTTCGTCCACTTAATATCCATTTGTATGTACCCTGCCTGACAATTTTGTGCCCCCTGCATGTCGAAAAATCATGAGCTGAGTGCGATAAAATGTTGCAAATCTTATTTTACAAAAAAACGCCACAACCCTGGTAGCCTTCCGTGATAAATTTCCGATGAATAAGCCGTTCGAGCTTGGAAACAAGTTGCGAGAACCTGAAGTAACTTCATTCGAAAACAGTTTGCTAAAAATAGTACAAGCACATCGCGCCAGCGCCACAAGCGGCAGTGGCGTCTTTGCGGCAAGAAACAAAAAAAAAGGGGGGCAGCTGACGGAGCGGAAACGCGTGCGAATTTCACGCCCACATCCGCAACGAATACACCTGCTTCGCCACGGGAGAAGGAAAAAAGGAAAGACAACTTACGAACCGAGGAAGGGGAGGACATTTTTTACCGGCAACAACGTTGTGTTTTTGTAAACTTTTATTTTTTAATACTTATCGCACAACGGGTAGGAATTAAAATAGCAGAAGAAAGACGACTTGAAAATAGCCCACCTTTGATACTCTGTGTACAACACTGCGTACTGGAGTACATCACGAGTCTAAAACTATCTCTTTCTCTCTCTCTCTCTCTTTTGCAACGTATTGCATCAACTAAAAAGAGTATTTAAGGGGTGGTTTTATGCCCGTAATGTGTACAAAGCTAACGCAAACCCGCACGTGTAACGTAGAACTAAAGAGCACTCGAGGAAAGAAGAAAAAAGTGGGAAAATTTTTTAAAGTAGGTCATTGGAAAGCTCCTCTTCGTCGATCTGACTATAGTAGTGGAGAATGTTCGCATAAGGATATATCCCAGATAGAGAGAATAAAGCTCGAAAGTTTCTCGCGCACTTTTGCTTAGCGGCGGAAAATGGAGTTGGGACGGAAAAGATTATTGGGTGAGGAGTAAGAGTTCCGGGGATATACCCGGATATGAAGGAGAGGGAGAGAAGTAATATATAACGGGACTGTCTGTCTGCCTGTCACTCCAAGGGTTCGCTGAGAATTTCCCTTTCTAATTGAATTATTATAATTTATGGACGAAAAATAGGAGGATGGAGCTGGAAGTTGTTTGTGATGGCCCACTTTTTTTGATGAAAAGTGGGCTGGATCCGAAAGGTCTTTCACTCGTCCAAAGGTCATTCTTTATTTGCATTGCATACCGTATTTATGAGCTTCCGCGGTAATTGTGGTAACAAGGATTGAAATACCGTCACTCCTTTTTTGGTGCTTCGGTGTGTGTTTTTAAAGCTATTCCTTATTGCGTAAAACTTATTTTTTAATACATTTTGGTCGTTACGGCCATATATTGTCAAATATACATCCAATGTGAAGAGTAGCGAATTGACCATAATACCGAACGATTGTGGGCTTATTACGTTCTGCTTATTACATATCATCAACGTCTTTTTGTGGCCGATAAGCGTAAAAAGCGGTCAGCAGAGAGCGATACGCGATGACAAGCGTAACGGGTATGCGAGAGGAGGACTTTAGGGTACTCGAGTGGAGGAAAAATCGCTAAGAAGGGAAGCGACGGTGAGCAGAACGGGCTCACAAAAGGAGCGCCGCTCGCCTCACCAAGAATAAGAATAGGGGAGTGTTCGAGTGGCTCCGAAAATCCATACTTACCATCTTCGCCAGAAAATGTACGATCGAATCATCCACTGAGATGTTTTTTTTATGTATCCAACGATATGATGTGAAAAAAGTAACCTAAATGGATGACAAAAAAAAGTCTGCAAGAAACCGGATGCGTATAGGTGAAAAGGAGAAAAGAAAACTTGGCGACGTAATAGTAAGTCCTCGTCTAACACCTATCTCCCTCTGCGAGCCATTGCCGCATCGCCATCATCGATAATTTGCGAGGATGGAACAAAAGAGTGACCCTACCTTCTTTTGGCTCTGTAAATGTTGTCAATCACCTGTAGCTTTTCTGATACGCACACTATTACGTCACAATACATCACATTTTCAGCGTTGTCCTTTGCTTCGCCAAAGGGTAAAAAAAATTTGACCTGGCGTGATACACATTTTCTTTGTTACAGCCACCTTAATAAAGAGCCATTCCCTTTGAAACTGTTCACCGTACCTCGTAAAAAAAAACCTTAAAAGTGCACTAGAAGGTTGAAAAACCAATTACCTTGTGGTAAAAAGCTATTGAACCTTAAAATTTTAATAGAAGTAAAGTTACAAAGCACGTTAGAGTTTTCAAAGTCGATTTACGAAAAATAATTATTCAAATAGAGAATGAATATAAAACGTGAGGAATGCAGCTATACTTTTGCACACACTGCGAATCGAGGTGGATTCATAGGTACGCCGAACACGATTAGTAATAAAGGGCGAACGTGAAAGCGCGGAGAAGCTCATGCAGTGCCAACGTATAAAGCGTTCAACGAGATTTCTGTTTTTGCTCGTTAACCTTTGGGCCACAGTAGATAAGGGCTTATCTAGCCGCGGGAGCCCTAATAAATCGCTTTATCTCAGAGGCCCTTTCTTTCCGTCCCTTTCTCTCTACTCTCTTGCACGTATGCACCCGGAGAGTTCTCCTCTCTTTATTTTCTGCATACAGAGCAGACCAGGCGCGTGTTATGGCAGTCACGTAAGAGAGAGCCGCAAGACTGTACTGATGCGATTCAAAAGAAAGAAAATAAGTAAGATGACTGTCTCTATTTCTACTCATCACCCAAGTTCGTCGAATCGTAAAAGAAACTTTTTTCATGAAAAACATTCCTGTTTAATGCTAAGGTCAGACATTCTAGTTGTGCAGTTGCTTCGTTTCATGATGGACAAACGAATTGTTGCGACGATACAAGTATTTTTTTTGGAATGTTTTGGGGATGGATTCATTACGAGTAATCTTATAAGTATAAACCTTCAAACAAGGTTAAAAAATATAATGTCAGTTTAATTGTTGCAGATTATTTTTTTTCCGAAATCTCTTCTAAAAAAGTAGTGAGATCAAAATTGATAAAATGTAACATAAAGCATAAGTTTACCATGCTAGTTAGTCGATGGTTAAAAAAATTGTATTATTTCAGCTGGTTGATGTTGCTTGAAGATGGCACTCTATTGAGGTGGAAACTGGTGGATACTAAAAAATGGCATAGTTATAGTTAAAAGGCAATAAAAATATCCACTAAGGATTAAGTTTATGAAACATAAAAGAATGTGAGATGGGCTTATCTATAACTAAGGACTCACCAGATTTCTTTGATAATAATAATCACATAACCAAAGCCTTGTTCGATAGTCGACTTTACAGAAAGGATTCAAGATAGCCCGACAAGTAGACCTAGAGCATACAATAGGGTCATAATTGATAGGTGGGAGATCGGGGTGCTCCTCAATTCGTTGATATAGCGTGCCTAGAAGGTCGACGATTCTGGTGGCCTCAACGTTACATGACGGCCAGATATTCCAGGTGAAACACACCCCTATCCTCATTATGCTCAATGAATTCTTCATAGTTTTTTCATGCTGTAGTAAAAATCAAATTTGGAAAATTCTACTCATGAGTTAGAACTTGATCTTATAAAAGCTATTATAATCCTCAGTGGTGCACACACCAAAAAATGTAACCACAAATAACATTATATTGGTAAACATTAAAAAATGATATAGTGTGAGCATTTGAAGACATACTTGTTGGTTAGGATGTGGTCGAAAAGAATAAAGAAAATATTTAAGACAGTGAAACAGTGAAAGAGTTTTAGAGCAATAGCGATTCTTCCTTCTTGGCATCCGTTAAAATTAAATTGTCAGTCATTACAAACATGTTTGATGATCTAGAAAATCGAATAATTTAAAATTTCCGTGAATTAAAGTTTTCCATTGTCGAAAAATTATTTAATGAAAATTCTATAATATACAAATAAATACATGTATCAATATATTTTTATGTTTTCGGCTCATGAGAATTCATAACCATAACGTTTTTGACTAAAGACTTGTGAAAGCTTGATAAATTACATCTCCACAAGACTTGAACAAAGCTTTCATCATACTCTGCAACATACAATTAATATGAACATGAAAAGAATTTTTTGACTTAAGAAAACAATTATATGCTGATATTTTTTTAAGAGTAAAATAAAAAAAAGTGTTTTCTTTTAAATACTGTAAGAAAAGAGAACAAAAATTTCAAGATTCAACTGAACAAAATTTATTGACGCAATCTTATTTTCTAATTTTTTTCATTATACTCCAATGAACAAGAAAGTTATAATACATTTTTATCCAGGCTCAATACTTTTTACTCAAAAACTTTTATAAGCATTAAAAAATATATGAGTATAAAAATTTGCGAGGTAAAAAAAATTTTTTCTTTAGGAATATGTTTATTATGAATATTTTATTACCAGCAAGCGTATTTTAAATCTTATATAAATTAGAGTGTACTATTATCTTGAGTCCTAAAGACATCAAATTTAAAATTGCGATAGCAGTTCCTATCGTATTAGAACTAAAATTTTCTGTTATGATTTGAAGAAATATTTAAAATTAGATACCTGTACAACCATTTCTTAGTGGTATGAATGAACTTGTCAATTTGTACAAAGAGCAGTAAAAACACGCAATGCAATACCGGCAAGATTTTCTTAGTAGTGTTCAGTCGGTCACAAAATTGGGAAAAATTTTATCGAGTGACGCTTCGAATAATTTTATTGAGTAAGTACTGCTCCGTATACGTATGCTCTAGCATCTTACACATTACGGTACGTTTCGAATATTCTAGCGTTTAACGTATCTTTGAGCAGTCAAAATTTAATGAACCCTCCAGATAACAAGCCTTATCAGGTCTGATAAATCTTTAGCGCTCGTACCCACTAAGTAAACTAGTTATATTTATATTTATACCATACTTTCAACATATTGAGCAATTCATGACAGGTGTCGATGATTTAAAAAAAAAGTTTTTCTTATAGTTTTGTCGTTTATTATCGTAGCTATTGTCAACACGGTGGCAAAATTGTTTACGCAACTGAGCCATGCCAATTGATTTTTCACTGCTACTTGACTTCATTAAAGATTGTCTTGTAGTAACGAACTCTAGTAATTCCTGGAGAAGTACTGAATATGAAACATTCAATTTGAGTTTGGTTGATATCAATATAAAATCCCAATTTAATCGAGTATAATAAACCTATACTTGATTAGAAAATTTGTTTTCAATTATTTGCCACGGATACATTTTTTCTATAAGAGACACGGGTTTCAATAATTTATGTAAACGTAGGGCCCTATTGTCGATAAACGGACGATCTAAGGCTTCTTTACTTTTGGATGTGGTACGTATACAATTTGAGGTACCGCTGTGGCCAGGAAGCTGGAAACTTTGTTGCATTATATAAATTCTTCTGCATATAAATTCAAATCTGCATTATTTATTGTAGTGATTACGCTTATGTGCATTAGAAAGTTTTTCAACGCCTGAGTTGAAATCTTGATTCAATAATTTCTGATTATGTCATCATTGTTTTTGAAAAAATTTAGTAAGAATTGGCTAATTATAGATAAATTATTAAATTTATTGTTTTGATGATTTTTTTTTTATGTTTTCAGCACGAACTCAGTTTTTCCTCATATTGAACTGCAGCTTTTCAACCCCCTGATAACATTAAAATCGCGAACTTGAGTACAATGGGACCTCAGAAGTTTCTACAACTGACACAACATAAATCTACCTTTCGTAAATCCGTGTTGCCGTAGCATCGCATGTCCGTAGCCCGTAGTTCACACAACATTTACTGAGCACTATAGCTGAAATGTCATCGCATCCAGGTTCAACATTACACCCAATAAAACTTAAAAGAGAGGCAACCTCACAACGTTCAGTACTTACAGAGTTCATGAATAACAAATCCAGAAAATTATCCCTATTAGTATTCAGAGGAACGGAACCTGTAGCATACTTAGGTTAAAAATATTTTGCAAGAAGATCAGCTGTATCCAACAGATTTTTAAGCTTTTCTACAACGGGAAATGTATTATCAGCAATTAGGGACTTTTTACTTATGTTTAAGACTGACCCAAAATTTCTTAAAGTCAACTTCCATACTATTTTCATCGGAGGATACCGAGGAGATGCCAAAAATATTTATGATGTCCTCTTTTCATTTTATACCGGTTGTAATATTACCAAAATTCATAGCGTTTAAAAAGCCTTTGATAGGGTTTTTCTCATATTTAGCATACTTTTACCCAACAGAAAAGCAGCACACTGAAGCTACTCCGAACGACTTTGAAAAAAAAGTTCATAAAACTGTCATACAAAATGAAAAACCGTAAAATTTCCTCCTGATAGTATACACGGCGATCAAATAAATCGCCATGTTTTAGTGGGTTGTAGTTTATTTGATGGCAGTGTACGTTTCGAATATTCGATACACGTCATTTCTGTCGTACTTTAGGCCGCGCCTGCATGTATTCACTTCTCTATCTCAGTGTTTGTACTCTTCTCCTTCTCCACGCATCTGTGGTTGATAAGCTCTGAAAATGCCACGTTGTCCAACTATTTAAATACAAGTTTTGCAGTTAATAAAAAATCCAGTTCTAATATTTGCGTGTTCAAGTTCGTGTGATGGGTGTATTCAATTTAATAGTGCAGTGTCGTTATCATCCACCTAATCACGCAGTGCTCCACTGATCGGATTATACTGCGACGTGCATGATTTTGGCCATTTTCAAATCTGATACAGCTGGCTAAAATCCGTATGTAGGATTTAATTTTTAACGAATGGTCCTTCGAACCTTTGTTTGTCGTTACTCTCTTCTTGGTGGTGTGCACACGGACAACAATACTTATAACGCGTGGTTTGTTCAACGCCTCCAGCAATTTGTTCGTCTACACTATTTCTCGGTGATGTCAGATGCACACATACATATAGCGCTGGGCTTGCGCATCATTATCAGCAATAAGATTAGTTAGCATCTTTTCGGTGTGATAGTGTTGTATACTATTACACCGGTATACCCGCAGCCTAGACACGCACATACACAGCGCGCGCGGCTAGCTCATATATATTATATGTAGTGCTTTCAGCCTAGTGGCTATTATCTTCTCGTGTTGTGATGCCGTGATTAAACACACATAAGTGCATGATTTGGTTAAAGTCTGACGTTTTAGTTAGATTTTGCTTTTGCTATGGTCAACGGTGCCTATTGTTTGTGCAATGCAGAGCAGCTGCACCAGTTACTGCTGATGGCCGTCTGTATCTGCTTGCTTCGGATGATAGTTATAGAAATTATTCCTTCATAGCATTCCCGCTAGTGGTGCCATAGTTGTTAAGATACAGTGCGTACTAATTAGTATACTCACATATATGATCCTACACATACTATTTGTTGATAGTATACCTTGACGACAACAGTGGCGCCACTTGCACGAATACTTTGGGAAAACATCTTCATTAGTACACATGCATCGTCAACCGACGTTAAACGGCCCAGCACTACAATCGACAAAAGGAGAAATAAGTGGTACAATTGGTAAGTGACGAGTAAAGTTCATTAAAAAAAAGTACATGTATACATATATATATATATATATGTATATTTATACATTTAGCGATACTTATTAAGAAATGTTAAGTACGTGGTAAATTTTAAATGCTTTTCTAATAGCTCATTACCATTATATGTGTCGTTATCCACAATAATACCCGGCAAAATGATATGTTTGAAGCAAACAATATTCTTTATAAGCTGCAATAATCATTTGAGCGTATTCAAGATTTTCATTTCTATTTCAAGCTTTTTTCTTTTGTACATTCATCAACAGAATTTATAGTTTTTCCCTCATAACAAATTGAAGAGAAAAGAATTTCAATTATTAACTACTAGACAGTTTAATTTTTAACAAAAAAAAGCCACAGGATCTGTTTTTTTCAACTGCTTGAAAAATCAAATTAAATATAACCTACATCGTTCTCCATTGTATCATTTGAAAGCTAAGCTCTTTAGCTTTAATTTACATTTTTTAAATATTTTCTGTGATTTATATTAAGAAAGTTAATCATAGAGAAATGAAGAATGTATTTTCTGGGGGCACAAATCGTAAGTTCTATATAACAATATCGAGCATTGCAAGTTATATACATATAGGTATCAGTTGTCTTCTGTCAGCTGTGATTATAGGTTATGTCTACAAGATATCCGCGTCCATCCGTACCCCACCTCCTGCTCACTTGTACCCCTTAGCAGAGTACGAGGGTTACATTTGAGCATTCTTAGATTTCACTTTGTGCACGAAAAGATTGTTAAAAAATCGTATTGTCAAGTATGAGAAATTATCATGTGGGATATAAATGATAAAATTCCAAGTTTTTAAAATAATTATACATACAAAAGTGTTATGATAATGAATTTATAAAAAAAGAAGCCCATGCTGCCCCAAATTCCCCCTACGTCTCCCATTTACCATGGTCTGCAGATCACATGGATTAATATATATATCCATTACATCCGACCGACTTGTGTACATATCATCACTGATACATGTAGGCATGCTTGAACCACCTTAAATTATACCGTGGTTTTTTTCCGTCCAATACCCCTAACTATACATATAATTTTTATAGTAATAATCACATTTAGGTATATAAATTAATATATTATTAATATAATACATATTTAGTATACTTTCAATCTCCATCAAGCGATGCTAAGCTAAGATATACCAAACGCAAAGATTTATTTGCACTCACCTTCGTGCAAACAATCTTACGAACAATCCAACAATGACATAACTGACGAATACACGCCCACTAAAACAATATTAAAATTGTCTGAGAATAATAGCACCTCGTATATATACGTCTATGAAAACACACGTGGTCTGATAAAACAAGCTCTGCTGGCCTTTTCTTCTGAAGGTTGGGATTTTGGGTTACCGTCTGGTACATGCTGGAAGAGAGCAACTGACCAGCTAGGTGCAGTTCCTATACCTAAGTACGCTAGTCCAAGCCCGATAAGATTCCAGGAGACCCCCCTGTGTAGTAGTAGGTAGAGGTGTATACACGTATACAATGCAAGTCTCCGTTTCCACGGAGGTGAACACGCTCGCGGGAGCACACACATAGATGCATAGATAGTGAGTGAGGGTTGGGGATAGTGGTTCTATAGCGACAGAGGAGCGTGACGATGACAATGGGAACCGGTCTTGCATGTTACGGTTATTATATCCTACGCGAGGGTGGCTGACCCCAAAATCTCTATTCTATGAATATTTATATACGTTTGCGTATAGGTGTGTGCTTCTGCAGCGTGTATACGTAGCACGACAATGAAAATCGTTTACGTTTGAGATACTTCAAACAGATAGGGGAAGGATGTCTGTGCTTTTGTTTCAGAAAGAATAGCGTAGGCGTTGATTGATATAACTATTGCCACCTCATCGTGTTTTAATTTCACATTTGAGGTTTGAATGAGTGCTTATGTACGTTACTTTGTATGTTTTTCTAGCATTGGTAATGAAAACGCCCTGAAGTGGTACATAACTTTTTTAGAACACTGTTCATTCAGGATTGAAGGATGATCAATTTTTCCAGCCGAACAATCCCCCTTAAGTCTGTGTTCACATGTATTGTGTAAATACATTATTCCCAATCCATTAACTCTCGCGTGAAATTTGTTCTGATGTAAACGCAAAGGAAAGAAAATTTTTTTGACGTGACACGTATTGATTATAATACGAGGGTAATGCGATGCACGGTGCTTCACAACTTCATCCGTTCCATAAATCATGCTTTTTTTTCTATAAAGACTCTTGAAACTTTGCCAAATAAACTTTTTCAGTTATCTGCCCTCTATCTCCTTTGGAAATGGTCATAACTCAATCAGCCAACAAAAGCACAAGCGCTGTACTAAATTTCATACAAATCATCTCGTAATCCCATTATCCAGCCGACAATCGATGGTACCGATGATAATGTACCCTCAGTGATGTACAATATTAACTATAAGAGATTCTTTTAGCGATTTTTCGTTAACATCTTTGAAGAATAATGGTCCTTTATAACGATTGTTTGACTTTGTATTTGCGATTAATATAATCGATTCACAATCTTGTACAATACATCTAGCTGTGTCTCAACAAGGACAAAAAATACAATTAGCGTGCCTAACTCTTTATCTTGCTTGCGTTCCATACAAAAAAGTATTTGATATTGCCCGAAACAGTGCGTTTTGAGTCCTAATCGTTGGTCTATAACAGTTAGTTGCGGTTTTTATGTTAAATCATGCGTGAGATGTACACAATGGGAAAAAATTGACACAATAATAGGCTCAAACTCTTTCTCCTATTCTAACAATATACTGAGCCTGAAGCTTAAACTTTCATCAATGTATTATATCAATATATCTAATCGATCATTTGCAAGGCCTAAGAGATTCTTCAAAATTGTTTGATTCAATAAGTAGCAGATAAATGCTATCATATTCTAATACTTATATTTGTACAATACATTGTATCGTTAAACTAAATCAACAAAAAATGCACATTAGTAGTAGTTATAGTCAGCGTCAGGTCAGACTAAGAGGTAAATCACTACATTGAAGGGACAAATTGTGTTTGAACATGAATAATGATCGGTCAATTCATTATAAGTCAAAGTAAGCCACAATAACATTATAATAAACCCGTTTATTTGGATATGAACCGCATGCAACAATTAGTAAACTTAGAGTAAGCAATGATAAGCGGTAATAAATCGACTGATGATATCAAGTAGTGACGAACAAAGATACAATTGTGATAAATAATAGTAGATCATGAACAATGATGGGCTAAATTGAGATGAACAGCGACAAGCGATACAAAACTGGTGATACGACTCATATTTTGCCAATGTAAGACTTGAAAGTTTAACTGTGCGTTTGACTTTGTGATATTGTAAAAAAAGTTAGCTGTTCGTTCAAAGCGTCAAAAGCATTCTTTGATAAAACTGATCTTGTTGAATAACGGGCTGTCCAAAAGGTCAGCTCCCCTTCTCGAACTTAGCCGCTCTCTGTCTACAACTTGCAAACTTGCATCCAAACGGAGAGAATTCACGAAAGAAAATTGTTTCAGAAGTTGGAAACTGCGGATTAAATATTGCAAGGCAGTATCCTCGCCCCTTTCCCCCTTCCAATTATTTGTTGCTTGTTTTGTAACTAATGGCAAGGCATCAGTCACAATCCCTGGGTCTGGG
This sequence comes from Copidosoma aretas, assembly GCA_030522625.1. Taxonomy (NCBI): domain Eukaryota; kingdom Metazoa; phylum Arthropoda; class Insecta; order Hymenoptera; family Encyrtidae; genus Copidosoma; species Copidosoma aretas. The sequence goes on from JAPYYV010003771.1 coordinate 23,320, forward strand.
GTGGAGTGAAGGGGAGGGAATGAGGTAAAAAAATTTCGACAAAGTGGCCCTGTCCCGCCCTCCCCGCCTCCAAAAAACAACAACTGTAATACTAGACTCTCATTTTTCGCGAGAAAAGAAAAAAGACGTCGCCGCAGTAGCAGCAGCAGCAGCAGCAGCAGAGCCGGCTTTGATAAATCATCTCTGATGGGGGGGAGCGAGTAGAGTACAAAAGCAAACAGCGTCGAAAGCCTCGCGCAAACGCGACTCTGAGCCACAAAAAAGCTCCTACGAGCATCCAAAAATCAACTGATAAAAAAAAAATATTGTGATATAATATTGTTTAGATTCCCTCTTTTTACTAAGAAAAAGAATCTGGAAAACACGAAAAATCATAAATCCATCCTCCATTATTGCAATGCACATAATGTACTGTGTAAGCATGCTCCTGGAAGGCGCACATAGAGAACGATAGAGAAGACAGCCAATCATCGTAATTGAGTGGATAAGTCAGATAAAGTATAAATTTGTTGAAGTGCGAGTAAAGTTTGCATTTGCACTTATATGTATAAATGTGTTTGCTATCGGGTTTCCGTATCCATCATATAATATACATAAATATGTACATGGTATATACGTGGCAAGATTAATACGCGTTTCTCTGGCATATTAGTCAGAATATGGAATAAGAAAGAGGGAGAGAAAAGGGAGAGAAAAGTCGGTGGGTATGATGTGTATAAATACGGGGAGAATTTCGTTTAGCTTCTGCTGCTACACTTTCAAATCCCAAAGGCCCTCCTTCTCCACATCCCTTGTTTCGTCGCCATCTCTCTCTAACTCGTTGCAACTCATTTTCTACATTTTGCGTCCAGCAGTTTGCAGTTTCCCCGCACTGCCTGCATATGCATACATACGCACTGGAACATATACACACACCTAAAAACACGCGCCCCTGTATGGCAGGCCAGCTGTGATGGTAGAGGAGAAACGTGGCCACGTGGGCTGGGATTAATGTGCCCGAGGGGCCGAGAGTCGGGATTTTCGAGTCGAGGGGGAGTCCAGGGCATCTTGTGCCTAATGATTTTCCAGTTCCACGCCACCACCCGTACACGCGTGTACGCTCGGAAAGGCTTTTTTCACTTTTTTTTTTTTCACCCTCTTCTTCGCCTCATTTTCGTAGCTTCGCGCGAGAGCACCTCCATCTCCTGAGCTGCCTCTGGGCTTTTTTTTGGAAAGGAAGAAGAGGAAGCAGTAGAGCAAAAAAAGAGAAGAAAAAACGGAACCTTGGGTCGTTATTTTTCGCTTCCACTCGAAGACTGTGATGGTTTCATCTGATCTTCGTAAATCGGGGAGGCAATGACGTAGATGATACGCTGTTATTATTGCACACAATTAAAACGAGAGGAGGAAGGTGGACATAAATAATCTAGATACCTATTGAAATAATCGCATAAGAATCCGAGTATGAAAAATAAAACAATTGAAAAGTGTTCGTTTTAGCGCAAGTGTCGAATCGACAATTTTCCGCTGAATTAACGATTACTTTAACTAGCCGACAAAGTGGTAAGGAGGTAGAAAATTTGGATATATATTTTTGTTGTTGTCAGACAAAATTTGTTGTTTTCCTTTGTAACAACAACGAAAAAAATGAACTCAAAGCTCACGCGCGTGCGGGAGAGCGTATTATCTCTTTTACCGTGAAGGAACAAGAGAAGGCTAACAAGATTCTCTCTCGCGTGTCTTGAGGGTAAAAGCCATTTAGAAAGTAGGTTAGGCCCACTGGAAAAATCCGGCAAATTTAACACTAACTTCTTCAACGTGGTCGAGTGTACTATTGTCAGAATTGGGTCAGCACCTAGAGCTACGGTCTTCGCTCTTTCCATCCCTAATTATTCAAATATTACATTCGGCACCACGCGAAAATGCTGTTTAAACACTTGACTGCAATATTTATCTTACGAATGGTAATGAGATTATCGAATTTTACCTCTGAATTGTTGTCCATTAACAAATGAAAACGGGAAAATACGTATTTATTTATATATCATTGTTTTAGAGCATGCATTAAAGTTACCATTTAGATTTTACTATTAGTACTATAGTTTCTTAAACCAATAAAGTTTTCTCCATCGATTTTAAAATGGTTTTTTGTAGTAAATTTGATGCGGAATACGATACAAAATCTAGAAAGTTTAAAAAACTGGTCAACATTATTAAAAATTGATAAAAATATTTTTATTGTCATTCAACCCTTTGGCTATAAAAGTGTAATTGATGAAAATTTTGTAGCTCTTACGGATTCGGAGTTATAAATTGTTTAAAATGAAAGAATCTCCCATATATTTGATAAAGAAGCACAAATTCTAATAGTTAATTTTCAAGCACAATACTACAACGCATTGCAAAAAGTAGAAAACAGTATTGGATATTGATCGTTTACAACTAGTCAAAATCATCCTCGAACGGAATATAATTACATTTTTTCGCGGCGTCGATTCATATATCCAACCATACACACCCGAAAATACATTAAATCGAGGGATCCGCCAACAAATAGATTAATGCGCACACGCGGATAACGCGGGCGCAGTTAATTCTCCCGAGCGCGAAACAACTCATCGGAACGAATTTCCAGCCCAACACATATCCATCCGCACACGCGCATCCACGAACAACGGGCATACCACACGCGCATTAAAATCCCTCGCTCCGACCGAGTGCCCGCGTAATATGCACGCGAGCGGAGCGAAAATCGAATTAGCAATAACACGAGTGGCGGCGGCAGTGCCGACGAATAACGTAGATTAGAATTTTGCCGTACATTATAAACTCCACCAGCGCACGTACAGCACATCCGCGCTTTCGTTCCAATACCTCTCGAGCGCGCACCAACTCCGCCTGAATATATTCCAGTTTTACATGATACTCGCCAACCATACCGAGCACATACACGCGTACATGTAGATGCAGACGGAACGGCGTATGCTGTATATTTATGTACACAGGCGTACCATTAACAAGGCATCGACTGCGTCCTCGGAGCAGATATATA
>JAPYYV010003772.1:0-27589 GCA_030522625.1 Copidosoma aretas
GAAATTTTATGCGAAGAAATATCGATTTTTGTAAGAGGGATATTTTGAAAAAAACTGCTCCTGTGGCTTTGATTTTATTCACTTTTCCACAGAAAAGAGCCGTTGTAGCTTGCATTTACATTTTGCTTCTGTTTAGGTGCTGAACGTATAGAACTTGCGCTTTTTTAGATTTTCAAAGGCTTTGCTCGTTAAAAAAGGCGTAAATATCCAAATGCACGCCACTCGTGCCTTTTGTTGACCAGTGATACATTTTTTTCACCGGCATTTACTTGATCATTGGTAATTATTTGAATTCTACGACAGATTTCTAAAAATTCCATCAGAGATAAAGGAATTCATGAAAAATTCGTCAAAAATATCGCCCGTACGCTTTTTTCCCCCTGGTGGAACGTCAAAGATCTCGCCCCCCCCCCCCCTATGAGAAGAGTCACAATTTTTTCATTATCGCATGCAGGAATTCATCGCGATTGAGTCGTCAATAATTCTCAGAGCAAAAAACAATTACGCCAACTGAATGGTATTTCGGATGTGTGCCTGGAGTTTTATCGGCGCATTTCTCATCCCGAAGCTAAATTTCGATAAAATCCATCAAACACCGAACGGCAGCAGGAATTAATTAAATCTACAACGAAACAATTAACGACCGGGACAAACGTGGGAGGGAAATCAAAAATTGTTCGCGTAACTCTCGCGCAACAGTGGCTCGATTATCCGGAAAAGCCGATTTCCGCGCGTGTGTGGCACTTTCTCACGGGTCGCGAATTAAAACGCTCCGCGTGTACACGGCAAACCGTCACCTGCAGCGGCAAAAAGGTGAGTATATCACTACGGGCTCTCTGCTTCGGTTAAATTTCATTGAGCCAGTAAGCGTATGTAGGTAATTGACTGAGAGGGTGAAGCGTCGGAGCTGCACTTTGCGCACTCGTCGTCTGGTCCATGCACAGTCGGTCAGAGAGTCAGTACACTTTGCTCCGGAGCTACTATACCGCCGCTTGTGCTGGAGGGTCGCTGTTAAAAAGTTGAAATTGCGAAAACTTTCGATCAAACGATCTTTGTGAGCACCGGGGGACGGAGGGTTTTTTTTTTGGAAAATCAATTTTCCGCTGGGCGAGCTTTTTTTGTTACAAGCGCCCCGTGGTTCGATGGATCTTTACACGCTGCGCCGGTCTTTCGTTTTTGAAGCGTAGGCATATTTGCACTCTGGACGAGATTGAACATTCGATCGATTGTAATTATTTCATGAAAGACACCTTCTTTTATCTTCTCCCCGTGACGATTAATGTGCGCTCTTTTTATATAGTTATTCGGTCTCTCGGGGATAAGGTGGGTGCATATCAAATTGTTTTTCTCGGTCTAGTGATAATGAAGATGGAGTAACGTTCATTGTCAGCGTTATTTTAAGTACATCAGCAGTACAGCGTAAATCTCTGGTTACATTTACAATACACTGATGTTGGCTCAATATTGAAACGAAGCTTAATCACATTATGTACGATGAGGACTTATTCACAAGGAATAACCCTCACTGCAGAAATAAACACAACATATATACGTGGGCTGCTATTTATATTCAAAACGCATTTATGTAACGACTTTTATAAATAAGACAGCTACGGTTTATCCGTACAACCCAAGAATAGAAGTAAATCATATGATATAAATAATTTCAAATGTAACAATGAATCTATGTATATACACGCTATATACTGATCATTTGCGAATAAATTGAAAAATTTTTGCTTCGAAGTTCTGCCAATTCCAAGCAAGACGTTTAATTTCATGAAATGTCGGAAGAAGAAATTACCTCACAGAAAAATAGTTGATGTACAAAAGTATTGAAAAATAAATTGAGTTTCGCGCACGCACGGAGGGTCGCGGAAAAAATGTTTAGCGATACTTTTTAATCTCGCGACAGCAGCAGTTTTCGTAAATTAAAGTAGAAAAGAAAAAAAAAAAAGAGGAAAAACTTATCTCTACCCTCCCGAGACCGCGAGAGCATAAGGAGCTAATATGAAATTGCGAGCACTTACTTCCGCCGCTTAATTAAAACAAAAGTCTGTATAATACCTGCTGCATACCCTTGTAAAAGATTTTTGCGCTCTCGAGACCTTCGTAACACGATACCTCTTACTCCATATCTATAGACGCGTGTCGTAAATTGCACCGCACAGGAAAAAAGTTTTTTAGATCTACTTTTTGTAAATTAAGCACCTTGTAAATTCAAGTGCTTTATCTGATACCCGTTTGAAGCGTGTGCAGTTGGAATTATAATGTTTGCTATCATGAATTGTAACTGTGCCAATAAATATTTGAAAAATAACTAAATTGTTAATCCACCAGCTCCATCAAATTTAACAACTTTCGTCTTTTGCATTTTGGGCATTAATTTCTACTGTTAAAAATTGTTTCATTGTAAATCAATTTGATAATTTCTCAATCGTAAACTAAAATCGAAATTTGAATGACCATTGTAGATTTACGGTGTACGATTATTGATTGAAAATAACGTATTGTGTCGAGTTCAATTAGAATAATCAATAAAATTAACATCTTTAAAACTTCTATGAAAAATTTAATCAGAAATAACTCCAAGTGTGGCAGAGAAAACTTTATTTTCTCCTGAGCAATAAAAATAAATGCACAACACAATGCTCATACTCAGAAGTATCCACTTATGTACCTTGAATAAGTTAGCGCCACGAAGTGCAGCTTAACTTTTCAGCAAAAAACCACACATCCATACAGAAGACTGAGAAAAAAAGTTTACTGTATCAGTACGGCAACGTCGGTAACATTGTAGAAACTGTATATACGGCGGACTCTACTGCAGGAGCAAACCTTACATAAACTGCAATGTTACAATATACTTTCTGCAAGGCTTGCTCCTGTAGAGTCCGCCGTATAGTTTCTGCCATCTTACCGGAGGGTACTGATACAGTAAACTTTTTTTCTCAGTGTAATATTCGTTACAATCATTGATATGTCGTGCGCGTACCCAGAAAGAGAAAAGCCAAACGTCCGTTTCATAATTTGAAACAGAATCGAATATAAATATGAGACTTCACTGCAAAAAACTAAATTATATTGTTCGAGTGACACTCGACAAGTGCCCCGCGGAAACCCCGCGGGAACCGTTTGTTCCGTTGGCTGATGGGCAGACGAAATGGAATAAAGTCCAGTGCGTTGTACTGGTCGGGGCATATAACCCGTAGAAATGCATCATTCACTCGTTACTGTACGTCCGGGATAGTATAATATTATGGTGCTCTGAGAAAAAAAAAAAAAAAAAAGAAAAAAAAGAAAAAAAAAAAAAAAAAAAAAAAAAAAAAAAAAGTTAACATCAAAGAGTAACGAATATCAAATAAGATATTTGTGAAAATACTCGAGAACGTTGAGACAAAAACAGGGATGATTAAATTCATTGAAACCAAATATACATCAGCAGTATTTTGTTCGCGTATCTTCTCACCTCTCGACGAAAACTCGACGATTATTGCACACGCGTGATAGCGCGCTAAAGTGATCAACCAGACCGTATATTATTACAGCTGTACCAAATCGTGCGGCGGGCGCTGACGTTTATGCGCATCAGCATCCGAGTATAATGCATCGGGCAAGGAATGCACCGGATAGGCGATAAGTCGCATCCTACGACCCACTCCCGAGAGAGAGAGAGAGAGATAGAGTTGGCCGTGGTTGCAGCGTTTAATTTCGGTCTCCTCGCGCCATCAGCCGCATCGTCTCTCGCGCACGTGTTCGAATGGAATTAGGACTCGTTGTCGTTGTTGTACTGTACCGTGCAATGCCGCGATGGGGGAGGGAAAACGTGACCCTACTACCGACGATGCGTCCAATACAAACCGTTTCCACATTGTGGTTCGATAATGTATATGAGCGGGACTATCCCCAAAAGCGTTTGTCAATGGCTTTCTGACTTTGCTAATTACGCGTTGTAGGTGTGCAGTGGAGACACGGGGATCCATGCTTCATCCGGTTCAACAACAGTCAATTGTATAAGATATTATCGTATTGCCCACCATTTGTTTCTCCTATTCGGATGTCGAGCGTAAGATTATACGCATCGACCGTAATATAATATCTGCGGACATTGGATACACGGTATCTGCAAAGTTTCTTCCGTCGCGCGGAGAAAACGCCTTTCGGTATACGCCTCTGTTCATCGGAGCGGGCAATTAAAATTCTATTTGGTTATTTTCTTCCCCTCCGTGCAGGCATACGGGTGCAATTGACGGGCTTCGATATTCAATGCCTGCCCGATACGGCAAATGAACGCGCGGGAAAGTATAAAGCAGCGCCGCTACTCTTTGACCTGAAAACGTTCGATGCACGATAGTTTTTTTTTTTTTTTTTTTTTTTTTTTTTTTTTTTTTTTTTTTTTTTTTTTTTTTTTTTTTTTTTTTTTTTTTTTTTTTTTTTTTTTTTTTTTTCACCGGTCATTGATGAAATCGCAACTTTTCCCCCGGAAACTGCGTACCCAATAAAAAATAGAAGAGCTGGAAATCTTGAGTCGTCCATCAGGGAGCACCTGTAAATCGAGCGACCGGGATTCCCGGCCGCGATGGGTTTTTATGGCACGCCATTAGGGGAGTCTCTTTCAACGGCAAGATAAATCTACCGAGTTCTCGTCTTCTCTCTCGATGGGAATTCTAGCGCGCACAGTGTACGGGCGCATAACGCGAGAGGGTGCATGAGAAAAAAAGGAAAACGAAAGGCAACGCGACACTCGGACTTTTACGCTGCGACAGAAAATCGCACTCCAGCGCGGCTGACCGGAAAAAGTTTGCGCTCCCGTTTTTGCACCGCTGCGAATTTCTTGACGGTCCGCGGACACTCGAAGGAAGGATTTTTTTTTTTACTCGCGTCGGTGAAATAATAATTGCGGGCAATTTTTTTTTTTTTTTTTTTTTTTTTTACAAATGTTTTACCTGTATATTTATTATTTATCGTAAATATTGATATACATACGAAGGATTAAAATGCGCATTGGACAGAGGCAATCGAGTGTTTGGTCGTCACTGTACTCGTGAAAATAAAATGTAAACAAAAATCAACCCTTTGAATTTCTCATGGACGATGAGGATCAAATTCGGATGCAGCCGTGCATATTGAAGTTTTCAATCGGACACCGGGTTTTTGGCTTTCTGAAAATTTTTTCACCAAAAAAGCTGGGAAAATAACTACTTTGAAAAATTTTGGACCGTGATCGAGAGAGCCCATAGCGCCTTGAAGTGTCTCAGGCTAAAAAGGCATAGCGAGCTGAGGAGCAAGCCATCGATGATTCAAAAAAAAAAAATAAGAGAATGCTGACACCGTCACCACTGATTGCCAGTAATGATCAAAAACATTTTCATTCGAACGTTATCTGCAAACACTGTGTCATCATTCTGTACTCCTGAACAATCTCTGATCTCTTCCCGTAACAATTGGAAGCTCGCAGTAACTCTAGTCAAGGTGGTGTCAAGACCGAGATCCTTTTTTTTTCATCGCGGTGAGAATCAAGGTAGGTGCCCGAGAAATAAAATCTTTCAAAAGTCATCAATATAAATAGGAATCTCGACCCCTAAAGGATCCATCGGGCTAAGAAGCGACTGTGTCACTGGTGACCAAAAAAAAAAAAAAATAATCTATTACCATGAAAACCAAAATTTTTCAATATTTTCATTTGTGCGTCTTATCTTGACTAGCATTGTATGCTTTTCACTCAATATCGAGTTGGTTTATTGTTTCTAAGAGCCTTAAAATTCCTATTCAGCCAACATAACATACCGCACCGATAGCGTCGTCATATACTTACTAGGCTCTTCTTTCGCCACCTGCGGAAAAGCATTACAAGGGCCAGGAAATCAATAAAAGTGTCTCGACAACCCTGGAATTTTATTAATCCGCTGCTGGACATGATCTTCCATATTTTCAACATATTTTGAATGCATTCATTATTGCTGTAGAATATAAAAAATTAATTGATTGCACTTACGATCATTTCATCGGTCTAGGCGCCGCCATGCGACCGATGGGCTAGCTATGGCCATTTCTGGTATACATACACGATATTTTATACTTATATGTATGTGCAACAGTACGTTGCGAGAGGCAAAACAGAATAGCGCCTGGATAAAAATGATATGCTGCGGCATGTTGGCGTGTTCGTGTCACAGCCGTTTCGCACAGCGAAGTTGTGTATTTATAGCCTCTAATGTTGATTCCTTCGACCATCGTTTCAAAGTCGATGCAACAAAATAATACCCGCACTCGCGAAACATTCGAGTAGTTTCCGTGAAGTTTATCGAGCAAGTTTTTAATTAAAAAGTTGCCTCGAAAAATTCTCAACTAAAATATGAACAGCGCCGTTCAAACCGCGCCGGGGTGTTGGTGCAGTGAGCACAGTGAAAAGTAAAACAGAGCAAAAAGAAGAAGAACAATCGACCGAAACAATATTTTGTTGGCGGACTTTCGATTATTATTTGTTTGTCTCGTGTCATGTACGAAGTTCAGTCACGTAGAATTTTTTTTGCTCCACCGGCGGTAAAGCGAGTGAAAATACCGCTATGGTTTATTCTCGGTTTTATTTCGTACGCTCAGTGTGGTATTAATTTATTGCATCATATTAATGCCTGTATACAGTATATTTCCGGCGGGAAGGCCGTTTTTTTATAACCTGTACAAACTGATTCGAGAAACACATACTTGGCAATACGAAAGATCCCCCCGGTTGCAAACAAGTATACTCTGTATAAGCATGCACTTCCATCCCCGCGTCGAAGCAAGTACCGCGACAACCGCCAGTTCATCAAAACTCCCTTTTCCGCCGCGCGGGATACATCGAAACGGCCAGTTCCCGACAAAACACACGGCTGCCGTAGGCCGGCCTCCGTGCTCTATTTTTTCTCGAGCGTGCAAAAGTTCGGCTCCCGCGCCATCACGAAAAGATTCACAGGGGGGGGGGTGCGTCAGGCTCGTTTGCCAATTTTCCCCGGGGAGCTTGCAAGCTCGGCCCCCGCGACGATGCGTGTAATTCGAGCGCCCGAGAAAGGACAGGCGCAGCGTGGGGCTGTACAATTAGGGGATCTCCCTCTGATTCTCCTCCTCGTCTTTTTCCCCCTTCTTCGTTTTTTCCACGCAGGGGTATTCAGGGAGGGTTCTTGGATGGTTTGTTCTCAAGGTACTGTCTCCGTTGTTAATCCGTTGTTGTCTGGTGTAACGTAGTGTTCTGGATGCGAAAAACTTTCTTCCAATGCGAGCATTGTTGAAATCATCATTGTTCGCGAAGATGGACGGACTGTCGCCACTGCAATCGTCGAACAGTCCTGTATTCTTTCTTCGCCTCCCTTACCCTCTGCCCGCCGTCCATCAGCGTCAATGGTGCAAGAGAGCAAGTAATCCGCGCTCCGGGCAGGCATGCACTTGTACGTGATGTATAATACCACGAGACTCATTGATCAATAGTAAGTCTGACGCGGCCCGGGGTGTTTACGGGTGTGCCCGCAGATCTGCTCGCAGTGAATGTACAAAGGTATACGCTCGAAAGAGGATCGGGCTCTCTCTCTCTCTCTACCCTCTATCTCGTCATCGTGAAATGCATATAGGGTACATACCGTGGTATTATGTGTACGTAGCGTGTCGAGCGGTTTTGTCCATTGGGGAGGTTCAATACGGCGATTTTCTTTGCACTCGAGCAAGCACAAAAGCTTATACTGGTCTTAAAGTTTCTAACCCTCTTTGCTCCTAAAGTTTCTCCGTTACAAATGGTTACATTTATGCCGGTAAAAGTGATAATATTTCATCTTTGTCCGGTATGGAAGCAAACTGTACTCATTTAATTACATTTTAAATTATAGTATCATCCTACCATACGATAGTGCGAAAAAAGCACACCACTGAAATATACAGCATACGTTTACAATTTTTTAACTTTCATCAATTCGTACACGACGCTTTCCACTGATTCAAGAGTCGAGTGTTTCCTGCACTATATTTCTCCCTATACAGTTGCGCTCTCATAGCAATGAAATAGTAATTTTTCGTTCTCTTGGATTTATAAAGAGCGAGAGTAACTTTTCACAGCGACAAACTTTGTATTCAAAAGTTCCGAGTATGCCTGTGCACCAAATCGTGAAAAGTTTACTCGCCTCTGCACCAGCAAAACTCAAGTGCGGCGAAAAAAAAAAAAAAAAAAAGACGCACCGGCCCCGAGCGGGGAAAGCCCGACAAACAAAGTGCCCCCGTTATTCAATGTGCCCCGGTATTTGAAGAATTCCATTATACTTATATACGTGTAAACGCTATTAGAAGCTGTTCCGAAGCTGCGGAGAGCGACGCGCGAAAAAAAAAAAGACCAAAAGCGTACAAACTTTGGCTCGCTCGCAATCGACTCGCGCGTTAGGACGTCGATACAGCTTCGGCGGCGCTGCAAACTTTTAGCCGAAAAAACTCTCCAAAGACGCTACTCGTCCGGTGGCACGGATCGCGGGACTAATCTTCGAACGATTCGTGCGACTCGACGTTTGGCAAAAATACAATGCTCCCGCGTAGTGGATTCGAAATACAAGCTCGGGCCCCGCGACCGGCCTTCTTCCGAAAATCCCCATCGACTGCGCCAAGGAGAGAGCAACGATAGGTTTTTCTTTTACATCAATACTCGTATAAATATACGTAAAGCACACGACGTTCCTGCGATTCGCGCGCGCGTTGGATGTCCGTGCCGGGGCTGCTCTATTTTCATGCCCGGCCGTACACGCGTTCCCATGAGCGTGCGATTCACGGTTCGCGTGATGTCAACGGACGACGAAAATCTCTACGAATACGCATGCGTACCAGCCGCGAGCTTCCTCCCGGCTCGTCGCTGGATACATTTTTTTTCACCCCCGACGTCTCCGATTCTCCGCGCGAACATGTACAGTTGCGCAACACCGCTGGACCGTCGCGCTCGCTTTTCCTTCCCGAAAGGGAGAGAAAAAACAAACGTACCTTGTACCGTACAGGAATGCCAACAGCTCGAGGCCGCGCGATCAATTATCCTCGGAAGCTCGTTACGGACGCCCCGCAAGTACAAACACCCCTAATTCGATAAGCGCACGGTTGTATACCACACGTATATATACAACGGTCGTGTGGTGTGCATGCGCGTGAAATAACACCGCGCGACAAGAACCCGATGGTTCACGATTGGCAATGACAAACATGCATAATACGGCCCCCGTTCCGCTACTTATTCGTCCCGAACGCACTGTACGTTATACACGCGTGTATTTACTCATCCGATCGAAAGAGCTCTCGAAATAGACCATCGTCGGCATCGGCGACCGAACCCCGAAGAAGCAAAGCCCCGTGCACGCGTGTGCGGGAATTTCACTACAGGCGCTCGACACAAATATACATACATACACCTACGTTGGATCGGCAAACGGCGCGATCTACCGTCAATGATCGGGGATTATCGCTCTAATGAATAGGCTCTGGCGATCAAGGCCGTACAGTCGCGATGCGGGAAAGAGGGGGCAGCCTTAGGGCGCTGAGGGGGGGGGTGGTAATTCTCGGCATTCATCATCACGTACAGAGAGAGAGAGCTATACCGTCACTACAAGCAGATATTAAAGTCGGGCGCCGCGTATCAACTCGATGCGGCTAACGATCGCTTTGACATCCGCCACTGTCGCTGTTGTTGTTGTTGTTGTTGTTGTTGTTCGGGGGTCCGATGCTTTTGTGAATTCATAGTTCACGGCGTTTTGGATCTTCGGTTGCTTTGAAATTTACGACCAGACCGCGCGTTTTGTACCGCACGCGGGATCGATTCGTAACGACCGGTACTTACCCGTCTCTCGCGCTTTTCCACGCACGTGGCGGTGTTTATACACATTGCAGGTACTTACCTGTGCAACTAGGGGGGGGGGGGGGGGGGGTAACTCCGGGGGGGGGGTGCTGGGGGCACCCCCGCGACCCGCGGGGCGCCGGGTTGCACGGGGGCGTCGCGATACGTCGCTGCTGCACGTGACTATACCTACAGCCTACAGTCCGTGTCCTGTTTTAATTAGAGGCAGTATACGTGCGTGTGTACGGGAGGGTCGGCGCGCGCGTGCGACGCGACGATGAGCGGCGAGTGGCGATACCGTGACTTTGCAGCTGTATCTGATTATTAATTCGCGTTCGCGTGTATATCCGTGTTGGCGCTCGTTGATCGTTACAGGTGAAATACGGGTGAATTGGATTATTGGACAGCGCTCGGGTTCGTGCTTTTACTTCGACCACCGGCGAGATACACATGTATGTATATAACGCGTGAATGACGTCGAATTGTACGATGATCGAAAATTAATCACCCGATATTGAATCATTACTCGCGCGGTGCTCCGACGTTATGATATTTATACATCAATGTTTGATTCAGTTGCACGTGACGGGCCCTCCCTCCGACACATCCACACAGAAATATATTGCGAGCTCGGTTCGGGAGATACAGGATAATCCGCTGATCCGTTGAACGCAGTACCCAGTAGTACGGCCAATTTTTGGTCAGACAGGACTACGGCGAATTCGAAACATATATACCGTACAAACGGGCCAAATCGTCTGAAATGGGGTGCGGAAGTGCGCGAGGGCGTCGAAGAAAAATTGTTTGCCGAGGCAGACGTTCACCCTGTCTGTTTCAGGCTAATGTCGCCGCGCAGGTTAAACGCAATACAGGAAAAGAAAAAAAACAGCGTACGAGATGCACGGGCGTAGATAACGGGTATGCGCGAAGTTTATCTTGTCGTCGAATCGTCGAGGCGAGCGATACCTGTACCCAGCAAGAGTGTATAATCATGTACACGCGGTATTAATGGAACGGAGGTACAGTCGGGGATGAGGTATTATATCCAGCTGTCAAGACTGGCCCGTATGATTAGAGCAACGGCCAGAACGACTCCCTGCACGATATAGCATCCCAGATGGAAGCTCGGCCGGGGGGGGGGGGGGGGCAGGCACGCGCGCTGTATCGAATCCCTGGCCGCTAAAAGTCCTACGGCTGACCAGACGCCGATTGCTCCCCTTGCGACCACTCGCGATCGATCCGTCGGCGCTTGGAGGCCGATTCGGTTCTGTTTGCCTGTCTGTTTTGTGGGATAGCTGGTATGATTATAAAGGAAGAGAGAGGGGGGATGATGATGACACGCCGGGGAGCTTTCGTTTCCAATTAGAGCGCTCGCGTGGCAAGGGATTCGCGATAATCGAGTCGAAATTATAGTTTCCGCGAGCAGTGCGGTGGCCTGAATAATGGGTTCTCGGGCGAACGGTTCGTCGAGAGTGGGCGGTGCTGGCTTGTTTTTCGCTCGGTGTCGCGAGCGGAATTCAGTTTTCAGAGCCTAGATTTTTCGTACGTTCGAGGAGTTCTTGAAGTGTTTCGGAATACCGTACGACGAGGTGCTCACTCGGCGGAACGATCGTTCGAATCTGATGCGGACTTTCTATCGTCGGGAGAATCGAGATACGATGAATTAGCGCAATCGTCGTTGAACCGATTGGAAGGGTGTTTTACGAATTTTACAAATTTGACATCGATCCGCGGTAAAAAATGTCTCGGAAAGTACGCTGCATCGAATCAGCGTTTTATTTGTCCTTATGAGCTCAATCTCGTGGTCAAGTTTTTCCGTAACATTTTCGGAACACCCTGTAGAGAACGCGCGCAAACCGGTGCATGCATATATATTTAAAAGATGAAGCTGTGGGAGTTTTGTGATTGCAATACAAGTCCGAAAATACAGGTGTTGCAACATAAACAGGACGAAGCAATAGATGTATATTATCCACGCGATAACGCAAATATAAATATGATCCGCACGCAAGGTTCTTCCGAATTGATAAGGTGGGAATTCCGCGCGGGGCGAGAGAGAGAGACCTCGTAACGGTATTTCTGCAAAGTCAGAAGGGGCTGTGGGGGACGGGACTCGCGTTTATTTTGCCTTGGATCGTCTCTCTGGTCTCCCAAGGTCCGGGAGAAAAATCCGTTCACCCATCACCGGCTCCTCGCGGGCAGCGCTTATTGCCGCAATTTATCCATGCACAGTCCTCCCCCTCCTTTTTTCATTTCACTCGCGATCCTCAGTGCAGCCGAGGTCTCGGCGTCGCTTCTTAATCCGTTTGCTCCTCCAGCCAGACCGAGTGCCTCGCATTTGTCGTTCGCCCGACGTCCCTCTTAATTCGCGGAGGTATACGCAGCTTCTTAAGCTGCACCGTCGTTTGGGCACGAAGCTCTGTCGTTCTGCTCGTCGCGGAATACCGCGTGAAGAACGATCGGCCGCTCTTGCGGGTGAATACGGAGGGTCTTTGTGAGGATCTGCGTTTTATGACGACGACGTTTTAATGGATCCACGAAGTTCAGCTGTTTTAGGGCGACTCTTGTGAAAAGTGTAGATTGTTCGCATCAAACTGCCTTGGATACAAGGTGTTCACAGTGCCCGTGAGCATTCGAAATCGATTCGTACTCCGAATAAACGGGGATAAAAACCCATCCTTACATATTTTTCGGTATACACGCACACATGCTTGCTTCCGCACTCGTGTATACAGCATGTTGTGAGAAAAATCATGCGGGCTCCAGGAGAGCGAAGCCACCCTCCTCATCCTAGTCGGAAGACATCGGAACGAGCTGAGATCTCACCTTCAAAACGGGGACATTGCTATTTCACGAAAAAAAACATGAGATAATCCCTCCTCGCGTCTCCTCGATTTTCTCCCCTGCCCACGGCAGCCTCGCGAATTGCATTCAAGAGCCCCCGGCATTCCGTCGGCCAGCGAGGCTCATATATATATATATATACACACGCGTCGCGGTCCCCCTACGTTGTATTATACGGGTACAAACGACGACCTCACTCTCGATGATCTTCCCCCGGCCGCTGCAGCTCGTAAAATCTCGGCGTCGATACGTCGACGCTCATAGTCGAGTGCACACCTACTTGGTTCAATACCGGAGCCGTATAGCGCTGGAGCGAAGAGAGAGAGTCGTTTAATGAACTTTGGAAGCGAGTTTCTTAGCCGTGTGTATATATTTGTATGTTGCTTGCGCAATCGTTCCCCATTCACCATTGTACAGATATACCCTGCGTGTTATTGGCATTTGCAATAGAGCGCAGGGAAGGAAGAACGCCTGAAGGAAGATGCACTGCAGTCGGCGTTTGGCGCGCCCTGGACCGCGAATCTCGTGCAAACGGGGTATATTGGTTTGAGATCGGGCCGCGCGCGTGCCCCGCTCGATTGGATCCAATGAGAGACTTTGTTTTTCCAGTTCCTCGAATCTTGGAGCGTCGGGGCGAATATGGTGCGTCGCGCAACAGCGGTGCGGAAAAAAGGCGAGCTTGACAATCATCGTGCGCAGGAGTCGGGTGCGTGATGATTATTGATGCTTCATGTACAACCGTGTTCCGACCCCGGCGTAAAGTCGTCACTCTGCGCACCGTGTGTTTCCAGCGCCGAGTGTCGGAAGGAGTTCCTCAAAGTTATTTCGGCGTAGCACAGGAGCCGGATATCGTCGACCAAACAATAGATCCACCTATACACGCGCCCCAACAAAAGTCTGCTCACCCATGCCAGCTTCTTCGATACTGTTTCCATACCAGGCATAGAAGGCTGCCCTCCTCGCCTTTTCACCGCTTCTTTCCCCGTCAGAGTAGCTCAAACGCCAATCGTCGAGCGCCTCTTTCTCCCATTGTTTTTTTCTTCCTTCCTTCCTCTCTTTCTTTCTTGCCGCTTCTCGGCGGGTATATAACTTAACGGCTCCCTCGGAGGCGTATAACGAACTTTCGTGCGGCCTCTCGACCGAAGTCTCCCTTTCTCCGGCTTTTTACTGCGCCGTTGAGGGACTTTGTCGTCGTGCGCAAAAAAAAATCGAGAAAGGGAGAAGCCCGTGGAAGCGAGCGTAAAAGTCTACGGCTGTGAGACGTGTACATATGTAGCTCTTGTCCTCGTCCGGGGTATTTCCATTTTTCGGGAGCCATATGCAGTATTTACCCGCGGAAGCGCGAGATTTTGAAAGCGTATATGCGCATGAGATGTTTCAAATCGATATTTCTCAAATGTTCATTCATGACTCTGTAGCCTTCGTTCCAACGGATCAATATTAATCACCATCAGAAATGGAAGAACGATCGCGCAACGGAATTAACGGTCGTGCATTTAAATTGAAAGTTAGACCGAGTCCAGTTCCCTCTCTTTGACGACCGCAGCGCTCGATCTCGAGAGGAGCAACCTGTGCACGCGCGTACCCTGAATCGGAATTACTTCTGGGATCACAATTTCACGGGTAGGTGAAAGCCCGATTCCACGAGTTGTCTTTACGACCGTGTACTTTATGCCCACCCCCCACTCTTTCTCGGGGAAAAATTGAATCGGTGTTTTTTTGTTTATTTGCGAAAAAAGTTTTTACTCGCTGCGAGAGCGCGTAGCGAGCGTTTGATCGAATTGATCGGATCGTGTTTACTGGAGTTGGATGGCTGAGTTGAATTTTAAGGAAAAAAGTTACGAGTTGCAAGTTTCCGTTTTCATACTGCGTGACGGACTGCTGAAATGTCTTCCAAACGGAATGAAACTTTTGTATACGATTATTAAAATCCACCCTTATCCGCGCGAATGAGTGGTAAATTTTCATTTTTGTCCGTGACCCGGCAGATTCTCGTACATTATTTTAATCGCTACAAACTTCCATTTGTTTTTAGACAGACATACTCTAAAGTGGTATAAAAAATTGTTATTCAAGTTTTCTCATGATTCATTATTGCCCATCATCATCATCATCATCATTCATTCCACAGAATTTATAATTTCTCATCGCATATAAATACTTGTTGGTATTTCTCGTACTAATGTAGTGCCTCATCTACATCACACAAATGTATTATGCTCACCGAGGCTCCAAATTTTGCAACCACTCGATGATCAAGCTTTTAATCGTTACCATTCGCCTCGATCGAAGAGCAGAGAGCGCGCCTATACACTCCCCTATTTCAAGTGCCCATTGATTCCCAGCTGTCGCTATCCCACCGACGCGATGCGTATACATCTATACCACACTCTCAAACGACTCGTCGAGCGTATACGCGCGTCCATCAGTGCAGCGTCACGTGCCAGCGCGAAATTGTCCCGAAAACGCGTCCGATAACTTTGTTCGCTTGTACAGATATATACGTTAGAGGAGCAGCTATATATAGGTATACAGCCCCAATCGAGTCCACGACAATAACTTTCGAACGGGGTAGCCGTTGCCCCCCCCCCCCCCGCCCCCCTGCTCGGGCAAAGTGTACACTTCGACTTGTACCACGCGAGCGGGGCACTCGTAACTTTTCGCTCCACGTACGGCGAACTTGTTTTGCGTATATATATATATATATATATATACACGGTAACTGCATTTGTTGGCCGTAGACACTACAGTATAAGTGCCCGGTACAGCTCGCGGTCGCTTTTCCCCGCGCGCGGCTGCGGTTTCGTTCGAGCGGCGTGCGCTTTTGACCGTCTTGGCGAGTACTCGTGCGGAGCGATTTCCAAGTTTCGTTGGACGATCGCTGGCGTAATTATAAATTGGCCGAGGATTTCCAGCTTGGTTATACATACGGGTGATGGATTGCGGCGCGCAAGCACGCTCATTGAAATTTCACGCCGCAGGGTGTACGTGACGAAATAGATTCTGTGCGCTGCGTAGTTGCAACGGCCGGGCTGTGATGTAAGACGAAACGTGTGGTTTTGGGTGTTGCGATAATCCTCACAATCAGGATTGGACTAATAATTTCGCCTCGATTTTTCCGCTCAATCATACCTTTTGAGCAAAGTAAAAAAACTTCATGAGAATATTTCTAACGATTAAGATCAACGTTTGATTCAAAATTATCATTCATCATGATGAATAGCCGGTTTAAAAATTATTAGCGAACAAGGCGATCAGAGAAAGCTCTGCGCTGTTCAAAATACACGTTGAAAAGCTACGCACCGAACACCTTTGCAACCATGGATAATCATTCGAGAGTGTTCTCTCCACCCGATCTACCGCACTTTTGTCAAGTCCTCTTGTCCCACACCTCATCACCCTTTCTCTTCACCCCCTGAAATCGACAGCGAAGCCCAGTACTATGATGCGCTAATTAACACGCGATAACCCCACCGCTGCGGAGAGCCGACCGAGCCTCGATGATCCCCCGAAAGCTCCGTCGGAGGCGTCCGCTCGAAATATTCAATCATAAACCGAACCCCCCCGCCCCCCCCTTTCCTCCTCTCGGGAACGAAACAGATATACTCTCCCCGTTTCTTTCCCCCTACGCATGTATATAATACATACATTGAGGCCACCTGCTGCTACCGCACGCCCTCGTAAACATCGGGGCCGCTCCGCCGAATCCAATTCCGCGCCCTGCCTTTCGGCCTTTTCAAGTTCAAGCTCGCCCCTCCTCCTTCCCGGAAATCCCGTCCTTCCATCCGTATACCACGCGGCACCGCTCGCCGGTGATTCCAGAAGGAGAAGCCAGCTTTTGCGCCAGACCGGCTCTCCCATTATGCACCGGCTCGCTCGAGTCTCCGCGGTTCTTTTAAAAGCCGTAGGGGCAGGGGAGTGAACATACGCGGGGCTTCCCCCCCCGTCGCTGGACGGCTCTAATGGGTTATCATCGGAGGGGCTCGGGATCGGATCACGGGTCTGTCGTACCGTTGACACCGACTTTTTTTTTCTTCTTTTTTTCTTGGGTTCGGCGTGAATCCGCTCTCTCTCCGTCCTCCCGCCCCCGAGGGTGACGAGGGGAGGCCTTTGTCGCGTCACCGCGAGTGCTGGTGAATAATAATGCCGTCATCGTGAGCCCCTCCTCGTGAATTCACTCGCCGGAGTGGCTGGGCCCGCAACGCCGCTCGTACAGGCGCGATGATCGATCGACCGCGCGGACCGAAGGGAGCATCGAAAAGAAACCGGTGTCTCCTTCGGGCGACGGTTCGCGTTTGACCTTCGAGGTACAATGTCGGCCGGTCGGCTTGGTGCGCGCAGGCCGCGATCGGAGGGGCGGGTGGGGGGAAATGCCACCCGCTTCGCTCCCCCGGCGACGCGACCCCTTGATTGTATCGAGCGACGAAAGTCGGCCGGATTTTTTTCTTTTCCCCGTTCCCGACTCTCCGTCATCAGCCGCTCGCTCGGATTCCGGGAGCGCGGGATATAATTCATCGGCGGGATTCGATCAGTCCGTCCCGGCTGGCGTGCAGGCGTATGGACTAGTCCTCCTCCCGAAATTTAAACGGGCCGGGGATGTACATCTATTCTCGCGAAGGTCGTCTGGCCGCTCTGCTCGTTCGGTTTTATTGGGTATATATTACTTCTTGGATGTAGGTGTATAATACCGATGTGCAAAGGCTCATGGGGGAGGGGGCCGCGGTGGCGCGCGGTCGAATCAGTTTGATTTTCGATTGGCGCGAGGCCGGGCTGGAATCGGCGCTCATCATGCTTTGTCCGCCCCGTACGTTGCGCGCATTTATCTGTTCGGCTTTCTTTTCATGCGCGCACGCTGCATGCATTATATGCGGGTGCCTCGATTTTACTGACTCGACAGACGATATCGTTATCGTCCTCGTGACTATTGTTTATTACAATACGTATCGGTGGATATTTTCTCTTTTGCTTCTTCATTCGGGACAATGTTACAATGTTGCGTGCAGTCGATCGTGAATCCGTGCAGCAAATGATTAATAGAGTTATCATCGTAACGTTACACGCCCATCTTTATCATAGTATGTTAATATTCTCTGCACCCGACCCGATGTTAATTGTTTCGAAGCAACTGCATTGCGCGCAGCTTAGGATTTCAAGGAACTTGTACGACTTGACATCGATCCAGCGCAAATTTAATTCACCTTCGAACTGTATCCCTGATCCGCTCCATCTAGTTATATTCTGATATCTGTCATTTGTCAGAGCCGGTGAATAAACCCTTTTTCAAAACAACTAACGCCATTTCCCGGAATAATTGCATCCGTCCATGTTTTATTGGTTTTTGATTATTCAACCTCATTCTTATAAAATAAATTCCAAAGCGAATCAGACTGACGTACGTGCCTTTATTACGATCCTTCTGTTTCCCATGCCAGTACGCCGCTCGTTTCTTCACTGCAAACTAAAATTACGAAAAAAGCAAGAAGAAAAAAAGCCGAAACTGGGACGCGCAGGGGACAGGAAGAACCAATTGAGTCTTTGGTCCCCACGACTTTCAATTAAGGTCGGGAAATTCTGCAAAGTTGATGCACCATCAAAGTTGATGAACCCATTGTCCCTCGCACGAAATCGACGGAGCGTCGGGGAATCGAGTTACCTGATGCTCCCCCTCTCTCGCCCAGAGCGATGAAACCCAATATTTTCTCCGACGCGTTTGATCAAGTTTTTTTTTTTCTGCTAATCTCCGGTTAATCGCGCGGGATCGTTTTTTACTGATACATCAGCCGTCGAATCGGATCAACGCTAGCTCTCTTGCGGCGCGGAAAATTAATGAGCCATCCGTGCAGAGATAAGCGTAAAATAATACCCGGGTATAGGATTCGCTCACACATCGGGGAAACAATAATAATTCGGAACGGTTCGTTACGCGGCTTTCTCGGCCTAATTGGTACATTTCCTACCCAGGGCGGAAAGTGCGGCAGAGCCTTTCTGCCCTCGGCACGAAAAATGTTGTTCTCACCTCGGGCATAAACATACAACGACCCGCAACTCGAAAGCCATCGTAGAAGAGCCCAGTAGCACGCGGAGTATTGTTTCGCGGATCCACCGTCCCCTATCGTCCCCCGAAAATCAGAGGCCGAACAAACATCCCGACAATCAAGTTCGCAACAAAACAAAGGGAGGAAAGCTCGGCCGCACCAACCTTCGTCCGAAGGCTACTGCGCAGTGCGCCGTGTAATACGGGGCACCAGCCGGGGAGAACGAGAGCACCGGCGCGAAACATCGAGGGCTCGGCTCCCGATGTACCGTCGCGTGTTGTATCCCCCCATGCGCTGCCTCCGGGATCCACGGCAGCCGTATGGTGGAAATAGATACACCCGGGCGGCGAGGGGGAGGGGGGGGGGAGTAGCGCAGGCGCGCCATTGCCCGTTGACCCCGTTACGGTCTGACCTATATTTCCGGCTCTCTATGGGGGAGGGAGTGAGCCGGAACGGCAGAGCCTCGGGAGACCCACTGCTACCTGTAGGCGCGTCCTACCCCCCCGCCCTTCCTCGGGAAACGCACCGGGGGTGAATAATTCAGTTCCCGGGAAACTCGGGCGAGATTATCGTTCTCCTCGTGCGGTGCTGCGTGCGATACGCGTCTCCTGCCCTCATCCATCCGTCGTCGCTCGTCTTTCGGCTGTTTAAACTTTCAGAGCCGAGTCGCGCGCACTTTTGGTCCCTTGTTTTCTATTTGAATCCTCCCCTCGTGCCGGATGGTGTGCATGGACATTCGCTCGCGGACGAGTCCGAAATGAAAGTGCATTTGTTTGGTTTTTTGCTTCCATCCACGGGTTGCACGATTTTGGAGTTGGTGGTTCGTCTGCAGATCTGATTGGGCCCGATTGTTCGAGTATTTATTTTAACGTAAGTAGATTGAAAAGTTTTCCTACAGCTGTGTATTCGTACTCAAGTACGTGAGGAAATCCAATTCTAATTTTGAAAAGAAATCCAATACAAAATTTTTCGTGTAAGTTGACCCATTCGAAGAATAAAAGATCTCTCGTAACTTTTTCGAAAAATGCAATGAAAAAAAGTTATGTATTTTACACGGTTAAAAGATTTGCTTTTCAACCAACTTGGATGAAAAGTTATCATCATTCGGAAAATTCGTAACTTTTTTCCATTGCGTTTTTCGAAAAACTCACAAGAGGCCATTTTTATGCTCGGAATACGTCAATTTACAAGAAAAACATTTATTCGGTGCAACAAATCATAAATTGTTTCATTTGTTTAAGTAATTGCGTAAAAAACAGTAAAAAAGTGCCACAAAGCCAAAAGTACTTGCACACAATTTTTCCCTTGTTTCGGAAGGTATATAGAAAATCAGAACAAAAGATTTGTTCAAGTGTGTGCCTCGAAAACATTTTTTTTCGTTTTTCGTGACGCGTAAATCCAAATTAGAATTGGAATTCCTCATACATCCATGTATGAGAGCAAGAGTCGAGTTTCTCACGTTACAACGAGGGATGCGTCCGTATATTATTTCTCGTCCGACCCCTGGCCCGCGGGGCTCAATTTTTCGTGATCAAAGGTTGAATTTAAATTCAATGCTTTTCTTTTTTTCTCTCTCTCTCTCCTACTTTCTGCATCCCTCCGTCCTCGCTTGTATTCGTTCTATTTTTGGAATTTCATATTCCAATGCCAAATTGTATCTTTGTACGATGCGCATATGCATGAAACGCACTTTTAGAGTACTATACGTGTACTAGAATTTTATACGATAGATTTTTTTCGAACGATACCCTCAATTTGTCAACTCTAGTAAACAAATTTTCGTAGATTTCCTCGTGCACTTGTTTCCGGGTTTTTGCGTATCCCTCTGCACCTTTATTACTACTTTTTCCCGTTTTCCCCTGACCCAACTTATCCCGCATAGTTCCGCATTGGCCCAGAAAAATCCCAGGAAAACCCGATGGGAGAAATTCTGATAAACCTGCTATCACATTGTCAAGTGCAAAAAAAACACCTAACCGATGATCAAAGTTTTACAACGGCAGCGGCCAATGTTGCGTCGGTAAAAAAATGTTCAAACATACGAAGCAAATATAGTTATAAATTATTATCTTTCATTTCAACGGACAACGTGGCCTTTCACACGCGCTGCTCATAATGTAACACAGCTCGTGTCTCGAGAACCAAACTCAACACTTTCGGGGTCCACTAACGAAAACCCATACTCTATACCGACTGACTTTTGGCGAAACAACCGTCCATTCGGCAAAGCCCACGTTCATCGTAATTAAAATATTCATGGCTCGCTAATGCAAATTTACCGTCTTCCTTTTCACCAGTTTCACGATAATGTCAAAATGAAACCGTTCGAGCGAACTTGTCCAGCCGCGAGCGAGAAACTTTTCACCCTTTTCCCCCTGTATGTGTGCTTCGGGGTGAAATCGCGGGACGGCCGAGCGAGCGACAAGAGGGTTCGTCAACCCGAGACCGGAGCAACGCTTTCCGGGCGAAAAGCACAAAAGGAGCGATCTCGCGCGATAATTGCGCCGCCCGCGGCCCCGGGGGGGAGAACGCCCCGTCCCTTCCGTCCGCGCCCCCGCCCATCGGCGCCGAGCGCGTCGACCTGGAGCCGTGTGTGCTTCGACCGTGATTTTCGGTGTCCGCTGCTCTGTGGCGCGTTCTTCCTGATCACGGGCGTTCGCTCTGTGCGGGAGTTCCATACGGTTGCGAGCGGAAGATGCGACCTAGAACGTCAAAGGCATTTTTTTTATCGGGTCTTGCGGGGGCGAAGAGTTTTCAAAGAGCGCCATTGAGCGTTTGGATGACTTTTGTTATTTTGTTTGTGTACTCGTCTATACGTATTCCAGCGGAAGGGCGTATGTTATTTTATTTGACGCTCCCATTATATTTCATGGACATCTAAGTTTTTCATAAATCGATTTGTAAATGACAGTGTTGATTAATACATTTTTTCTACAATTGTATCTTTTCCGATTGAATTATTGTAAATGTCAACATCGATGATATTGCGTGTTGAACGCTTGGAGAAGATCAGTAGAGTTCCCAGAAAGGAAACATCTTTTCGAAACATTGAGCCATTATGAAAAAGTATTGATTTTTTTTTATTCAATCTACTGCTCTTAATGTAGTTAACAATAACATGATTTGTAATAATGATAAAAATATCCGAACCATTCGAGGTCAAGTTTGAAATGTAGAATACAGATATTTTTGTGTTCTATAATATTCATTCAAAAGGATGTGGCAACATTAATTTTAATCCAGTCGAAAAATAAGATTTTTAAAAACTGGAAAACTAAATTATCGTAGCGCTGAACCTTAAAAATATTGCTTTTCAAAATCCCGTATCAATTCCATGCACTATAAAATGTAACGCAGACTGATATTTTCATACTATTAAACGTACTTAGCACGTGTCGTCCATTGTTTCATGCTCGTAGCTCATAAGGTTGCGCCACATTATGCGGCAAACTGTTTTTACCAGCGAGATAACGAGATTGTAATGTATACGAGTAATTAAATGTCATTACGTTTTAATTTGACGTGATGCGAGAACAAACCACTATTTTTCCCTTATTTCTGATAAACAGCCACCGCGACGTACGATATTAAATTTCGTGAATACCCAAACCGGGGCGTGTATGTATTTCATCGGTGTCAACCCGCGTATAATTAACGAAAATACAATTAAATCGCATCGAACGTAAAAGAACAACACAGCATATGAGGCAAAGTCTCGGCGAATAAACTTTGTTAAATCCCACGAACCGTATACAAAATTGGTGAATCGTTCAACCTCGAGCTGGCTTTTTTTATGCGCGAATTTTCTAGATTTTGGATTCTCGACAACCCGACAAACGGCGTTTGGCAGACTCCGACGGGCTGTTGGACAAAAAACGCGGGTGACACTTTTATCTTTTGCTCCGCGGGGCATAGCACACAAAAGGTATCGCTGCACGCGCGCTTCCGTACGTGCATAGTATATGTATAGTATATACCAGCGCCCGCGGCAACAAGTGCAGGCGCGTCTGTATAGGTATAGGTGCGAGGTTTAAACTGCAATGTGCAGAAGCGCGCCCTCGAGGCATCCTCTAATTGGAAGATGTTCGGTGGCGTGTGCGCGTGTATGTCGGTGTGTCCTGAATGGGTTAAACAATTTACGATTTTCCACTTCCTGCCCTCCCCCCGGCCGGCCCCGTGTCTCTTTTTCAGTGTCGAATTTTAAATAAACCTCCCCTTCTTTGTCCTTCCCCTATCTAGAGTTGATGACGCACTCGGCTATTTGGGGGGATACGTAATTGTAGGGGACAAGAGGTAATTTTGCGAGAATCTCTTTGTAGGATCTGATCTAATGTTATTCTCTTCTCAGACCCATTGTTCATTTTCGTAATGGGATAAGCGACAGGATCTGTAATTTAATTTTTCTTTTTTTTTTTATCAAACGAAAAAATTGGTTGCGTTGTTTTTTATCGTGTCTTTTCGACTTCGTTAAACATAGAGGATCAAATATATTTTATCAATCTAAAAAAAAGCTACTATCACAGGTATGAAATACTCTTCAAATGAAGACTCTTCATTTTATTTTGCCACGATTGAATTTTTTATCGAGGATCTGATGTTATTCCATAAAAAACTTTTTTTCGCCCTCGGGCGATGAATTGCTGCTTACCGGAATGAGATAATGGACATGCCATTTCAGGATTAGGGCTGTGTTAAAAAAGTCTCTGCTCAATGAAGGATGTCACTAATCGAGCGAAGTTATGGAATTGGCGAGATGGGGCGTCTGCAAATTTTTATCGCCGCAGAGAAAAAAAGACGATTGATCCAAATATACAGCGGCTAAATTTAGACCCGATCTCACCCTCTGGCCGACAAAAGCTATCCGATGTCGTATTAAACTAATCCATTTTATTTTTGGGTACGGGCGGAGCAGACTCTCTGGTATACGATGGGAGTGAGCTCAGTAAGCCAAAATTGATATTAAAAATTATGTGATCCATATTGATAAGTATCTCAATCGAAGTGCTGGAGGTCGCTCGTATAATCGTGAATTTTATCCGTTTCAAGGTTTACGAGGATAAAGGATAACGTTGAAGGAATTGCGATCATTAATTTCATCGATAGCTCTTTTTGCCCTATATTGCCCTGTACAGCAAGGGGCTAATTTAATGTTAAATACCACAGTTTTGAATTTGAGGCACGACTAATACGTAAGACCAAGTTTGTGGTATTTCATGAATTAGCAAAAAATTATTTCACCAGAGTAATAGGTACAGCTAGATTGAATACATGAATATTTTGGATGTAGAATGAAAAAAAGTGGCATTTTATCAAAGATTACGGTTGCAAATGCGTAAGATGGGTGTGTTAAAGGTAGAGAAAAAACTGATCTCTCTTTTCTAGAAGAACTGTAATAAAACTTTATTTTCCCCTTCAATAAAACCCGTCTAAATGTAAAGCATCAGGTTCGACAATGAACCCAAAGTATTTTTATTTGAAAAACAAATATTTGAAAACAATTATATGCGTGTTTATTCTGTAACTTTCAAGTCATTTCTTTTTATTTTCTGTCTCTGTTAAGCAGTCATAAATAGTCTGGCGTTTACCGAAGGCATTCGAGTGACAGTCAAAGCTCAATATTCGTAGCATGAATATTTGACTAGATTAAAGCAACCCCTTGGCTTCTACAGGGAAGGAACATCAGCTAGAGACGTTGCGTTGCCCCGTGACCTGAAAAACAAACCATAAATTTAGCTTGCTCAGTTTTTTCGTCTTTAGTGACCAAAAAGAGGCACTTGCTTATTTCAGGGTAAAATAAGAAAGATCGGTTCGTCTGTGCAGTTTAGAGTTTTAGAGGATGCTATTGATGAACGAATTTCTCAACATATATAGTTACAATACAATACAATACAATACAGTAATAATAATAATAAGAATAGTAATGCAAGCTTAGAGAAAAGCAAGCTTTTGAGGTGCTTTTAAAACAGACGCGGCACTGGCGAAAGCTATTTATATACTCATATACGAATAACTATACAGAAGCTGTACGCGTACTTTGGAAAAGCGCGAGATATTCGAAACGTCCCCCGTTTCACTGCGCTTAACTTAATAATAACGTCATTGCCGTACTATCAAAATACTGTAATATACGAACAATTTAAGACGTGTTTTGCTGAAAATGGCCAAACGTAATATGAGTTTAAATGGGTAAAAGTTAATATTTTCGACTGTGCGAATTATTTCCTCGAAAATTAAAGGTTTGCACAATGAAAATTCTGAATAACTCTTTTGCTCAAAAATATAGGTATTTTGTTGAAACGGTACGATGAATTTATATTTAAATTTCCATGCATCATGATAACAAAAGAAACCAAACATTTCAGAGCTCGGAGACAAAAAAGTTTTAATTAAGCGGATCAAAAGACACGCGAAAGTCAAGTATATTTCCCCTCGTTATGAGCGAAAATCCGTCCACTCGCTAACGAGAGAACAGATCTTTCGATGGCAAAAGACTTCTCTCTATAGCTCCGGGAGACTATTTTCTCTTGTTTCCTAGTGGGCCGGCTTTGACTTATCGCGAGAGAAGATGTACTCGTAGAATCTAAGAGGATGCAGGATGGATCTTAAATTTGATGACTCAGGGACTAGACAATGCTTCACTGCGATCCAGAGCTGACAAATATAAAATGGTTCTCAACTAAAATCTCAACTTACGGCTGACAAAATTTCCCCAACCGTGAATATATAGTATACAATGAGAGTTGCAAGCAACTATCTTCCGCTGAAAGTATGACACGGCCAAACGCGGTAAACAAAAATTTAATACGATTACGCGCGCTTGAGTCGATCGAGCTCGTGAAATGAAAAAAAAGCCTTGGAAGCGACAACGATTACACACCGGAAA
The DNA here is from genome assembly GCA_030522625.1 of Copidosoma aretas. Classification (NCBI taxonomy): domain Eukaryota; kingdom Metazoa; phylum Arthropoda; class Insecta; order Hymenoptera; family Encyrtidae; genus Copidosoma; species Copidosoma aretas. Next base: position 25,589 of record JAPYYV010003772.1, read on the forward strand.
AACAGGCGCAACAATGAAACCCGTGCACCATTTACCGGGAGAGAAAGACGCAGCAGCAGCAGTATATGTTTTACGCAGCGGCAACGCTCTCTGGACCTTCTCCGCGGGTCCTCGAGAGCACTCCTCCTCTTGGGTACACCGCCACTTTGGCCGGTCGCAAACAATACGTACAGCACATCGGAGCGAACTTGGGGAGATTGAAGGTCCGCGTGTGCTTGGCCCCGACCTTGGCCATGCTCGCGAGTTCAGCCTCGACGGCGGCGGCGGACGTGAATGGGAGAGGGAGAAAAGGAGTTTTCAAGATTTTTGGAGTCTCGCGGCTATACTCCTGTGGTTTCCGGTCGGATTACCGGGGGCCCAGCTGGCGTCGATGCGCCCGTGATGGCCAGGAAGCGGGAACGGTGGGTCGGATTTCACGGGCTTGTGGGTGGTACGATTAATTTGTCCCGCGATGACGCGCGGCCGCTCGGATCGGGGGGTTTGATCGATGCTTGCTGGGCTACCGAAAAATCGCAATTAATCTTTGGCTCGAGATCGATTGGTTTTTGGCGGAGCGTTAACGAAGCGTGTAACGAGGATGTGTGGCATTCTCGGCGGATAAGGGTGTTTGATGATATGGTGGTTTGCAGAGTACGGGCATTGGTTTTCTTATTGCTTTCGGGAGAGGAAAAGATGATTAGTTTGGTTGACACTGTTGGCATAATGTAACATTAGCTCGTTGGAAAATAAATAATAGAGAAACTTGTAGAGATGAGCTACAGAAAGTGTGGAATAATGTTTTGTCGTACGCGTGACTGATAAAAGTTGGTATCGCCGAACAGTTTATTTGTGTTTACAACAGCATACAACACGATTGGTGATGACTTTAGCTGATTTTATCAATACGTGCGCTCACGATGAAAATTTAATAAAAGCCGTATCTACGTAAACTTTCATAATCATCAACATTTAATTAACATATTTTAATCTCGAAGAGCTCGTCTGCAAATCTGTAAAGTAGAAACAGTCGAGCGAAGTAAGACGATCCATGATCTTTAGTAAATACTTTCAAGTACTCGATCCATATCAAAAGATAGTGAGTAAAACATATTCACAAGATAGCCGATAATCAAAAAACAAAACGTATAAATATTAAGATGTAGCCAAGCCTAAAATAATATTTTACAAAATACATGTATGCATACAGAAGATCAAACAAAATTTCCAACTACAATAAAAACACGCGTGTATTATTCTCGTATTTTTTCAGGTTCGAGAGCGTCTCGGATTTCAAGAAAGTGTCACCTACATTCCAAGGTAAATACACATCTTACCGAGAGCACCGTTCTCCGCGCTCTTTTTATCATCATCCTCACTTTTATAAATACTTACTTGGCTAGAAAAAAGCTTTCCCAACGAGTCAGAGTAGAAGAAGAAGAAGAAAAAAGCTCGTAAGAAGATATTTTCTCCATTATCCGTATCCCAGCCGTAGCAGCTCAACGTGAAAAAAAAGGCAGAACCACCGCCACCCCCATCCCCCAATCGATCGAGCGCACGGGATAAAACCACGTGCAATGTATTCAGGTCACTCGGAACGATCGCCGGTCCCAGGGGGGGCATATACGGGCCGCGACTCTAAATCGCCCGTAAAACCCAAAGCCCCGGCTAATCCGCCCTGATTGTCCGGCGTCACCCAACAGCTGCCCCCCCCCCTCCTCCTGTTATCACCCCGCACTGCTGCAATTTCCCCAATAATCAATTCAAGCCCCTTGCGCTCAAAGGTAATACCGGAGCCCCCCCTCTGTCCCGTCCGTCCGACCATTCGCGTGCCTCTACTACTGGCGCTCGCCCTCCGGGCGCTCCCAGCTTCGCACAGAAAATCTCCGAGACGGGGGAAAAGGGTGCAGGTGTGATACGTACATACTCATCCCCTGCCGAGCCCTCGGGGTCGTTTCGAGGGTCGTTGCTATACGCGGGGAGCCGGCGAGTTTCCCCCTTTTTTTCTTGATAAATAACATTTCG
>JAPYYV010003773.1:0-17720 GCA_030522625.1 Copidosoma aretas
TATTTGAAAAAATTCGATAGCATTAGCCGATAAAGTAAGAATTCTATTAAATTCATTATCCTGCTATCAAAGTTGATAACTTACCATCTAAATTTAAAACAATTAATTTATACTAATTGTTATTATTTATTAAGTATATTAATGAAATAATTATGATTCAAAAATTTGCTAAAATCAGCAATATTTTTATAAAGTTGTTATATATAGTAGGATATTATGATATAAAAATAGATGTGGCCTGTTTGCTTTGATGTCACCAGAGGTCAAGAATGTCATGATGTACATAAATAATGATATATATCTTGAATTACTTATTGTAGCATACGTGTTGCTTTTACCAAGCAGAATGGAGAACCTCATTTCAAAAAGCGTTCCTAAATTATTACCGCAAAGTGAAGTGAGAAGTCATGAGGTATTACTATTCTTCTTTTAAAATCATTTTTATTAATTTTAAAATTATTGACAGTTGAAATGTGATGTAATGGTCAACATACTAAGAAAAATGATAAAAACAGTTAGAAAAAGCGGCAAAATTAGTCGTGCATAGGAATAATGTACTGATATAAAATAGAGGCGTAATTGGATCGTAAGCAGATATTAGGTGATGCACAGTGATTGTGCCGTGCGCAGTAATTGGGTCATTCACTACTTTACACAAAATTTCTGAAAAAGTTCTAGGTCCGTGCGGCGTCGGAGTGCAAATGGGTGGGAGGTTAAGGGAAGGGGGGTGAGGAAAAGAGGTGATTGTGCAAATCATGTAAAAATCTAACGTATTTTTTCGTAAATTAAGGGGGGTATGAGGCCAAGCAAAGATCTGAGATCCTTACAACTACATATAAACAGATATATGTACATATGTACATGTATATATATCTTTCTATTTTATATAGTCAATTCGTGTGGGGCGTAAGTTATCGCCCCCACTCGTCGCCTCACGCTCCCACAGCCTATTTACTCAACGAAAAATTTTATGCAAAATAAGGTAGAAACATGGTACACTTACTGCCTTTTTAAAAAGTACCGCCGTGTCACGCCCACCTGTCCCTCCTTTGCCCCTCTCACCCATCCCCCCCCCCCCCACTTTTTACAGGGACCCACGCCCCTCCACTCTCCCCCAATTTTTGTTACGTTATTTACCTATAAATATGCATTCTTCACCCGTTACTTATTCCCATAGATCCCACGAAGATGATCAAACTCACCCGAAAGAAGACAATAATTTATTGTCTACACGACACCTACCTGCACCTCCTCTCTATCCATTTTAGTTAAGTTATCCATTATTTACCTAAGCCAATAGCCCCGATAACTCTTCATCAATATCGATCACTGCCAAAAACATCCAATTGCAGCCATGTCACTTCTTCCGCTGCTTATTTCGCGAAAAATAATATCAAGTTTTGTAAGTACTGTGTTGTTTTACCTCGCATTTCTGTCCATAACCCATTGAGTTTGTGTATTGATTCAATCATCCGAATCATTGGCAGGTTTTTAAAACATTCCCCGAACACTTTGTTGTTTACTGTAGCTTTTTAATTTTTTATTTTCCCTAGGAGTTTCTGTGATTCAATGATGGATGTATCCTTGTCAAAATCCTTCCAGACTTTGCTGCTGATTCCTATACTCGTTTTCCGTGTAACGTGCCACATTATTGTCCCCTAACCAATTTTTGAAATTATTCTCTTATATTTCTTTTCTCATTCATATCCTTCTTTTTCTTTTTGGTTTGAATTTTCTGATTGCTTTCCAAAATTCATTTAAATTTTTTTATGCTGCTATTTTGCTTGGTTCTCGATAGTAACTTTTCCAATTTCTTATATTTTATCATTTCCTTCAAACTTTTTTTTCAGACCTTAATTAAATTTCCGTACTCTCTCTTTTATTTTTCGACCGCTGTTTTAGTTTACCCGTAATCTGTTTTTCTTGCTTAATTATTCTAAAATCCTATATGTCAATTTTGCAATCATTTTCCTCTTTTGATTTTATCATTTTTAGTTATTCTGCTACCTGCGTAATTACATTATGTTATATGTCCTATTTTTCTGTGATATCTATTCCACCTTGGTTAATGATTTGATGCAAATATCTCCCTCTTATCTCGTCTTCTCGTTTCAAAACTCATGTTTTTGACTTTCTGTCTATATTTCAATTTTTTCATTTTTCTCTGCTTCTGTTTCTTTTTTCCTCTCTAATGTACTATTGCCTGCGATTTCAAAGGTCAACGATAGATGATCAGACTCACTTCTAGTTTCAACTTTTAGAGTTTCAACAAGACTATAACCCTCCGTCTTTACCTCCAATACAAAATCAGGACTGATTCCTTCTTTTCTGCTGCATAAGTTATCTACCCGTCCTAATCTCTCCTTGTATACCCATTTTTTATTACTAGTTCTAAGTCTAAGCTGATATTTAAAAGTTTTCTGCCTTTCCTGTGTAAATCTTTAATCTCTGACTTTCATTGGCTACAAACATGAGTGTCTTTTTCTATTTGCTCCTCTCCTATCATATCATTTAAATTGCTAGCTATAACAATTTTGTCTCCACCTTCTACTCCTCGTTTACTTTGACTTTTCAATTTTTCAAGACTCTTATCTAGTTTTCAATAGATCAGACGGGTTTAGACGACATGTGAAATGGTACAATGTCGCTCAAACAGAATAAATTCTTTCCAGTCAATTAAATGATGTAAATTAAATGATATTATTTCTTAAATTCTTTGGAGTCCTCGACGAATTAACTATGCTCTGGAGCTGTTTAAGATTATATAAGTGTAATTAACAAGTCATTGATATTGACATGTAACGATAATGAAAAAATTATGAGAAAGTAATTCATTAAAAATATTATAAATATATGAAACAGTAATTAACTCATCCTTAATACTCGTTTATAAGAAAGATTGGTGGATCTTTTACTCATAATCTAAATAAAGCGTGTGAGAGGAACATCTCGAACTAACACAAGAAAAAAACACTTCGTACTTCAAAAGGTAAATATGATTGGATCAACAGTTAAATTGCAATAAAAAAATATATTCGGTAATAATATTGTGACTTTTTGGGGTAGGAAATATAACATTTGAAAATATAGTTTCATTTTAAGATAAAAATTTAAAATATTTTTCTATCAAAGATAAAAGATGAACAGATAGAGTAAAAGTTATAGTGTTGATAGATTTGATCAAGGAAGAAAAAGGAACTATATTTATGGTAAGAGTATTGAATCGTTGATGATGATAGATAAAGAGCAAATAGAGCTGACCTAAATATATTTGGGTGAAGAATCATGTTAAGATAAACGTATAACTACGCAATTGAAGTAAAACACGGATGGGATGTTGGAGAGGGAGATGACGGGGAGGTAAATACCGGCTGAGGGGGATCGGGGAAAAGCTGACATCTACCAATTCTTCTGGACAATAAAATAACACCAAAAATATAATTTTTATGCCTCAACTTATATCCCCATCATTATAAGATCACTATGTATGATTTTTCATGTGAAATTTTGTAAGTTACCTTCGCAAACAGAGACCTGTTATACCCCGATAGAGTATTTCTGTGCTTCAGTTAAATTAAAATTTTATTCTCCGCTTTCTTAGATAAGCCATTTAGAATTCTACAAATCTAATAACATATTTGTTATCAGCGACATAAAGTTCACCCGATAACTTATTTTCATAACTAAGTATCAAATTTCTTTTTTTTAGCCGCCATCTTGGATCTGCCAATTAAAATCTACAAATCTGATAATAGATTCGTTATCAGCGGCATCAAATTCCCCTGATAGCTTAATTTCAGACGTAAATTTTGTATTTTTTTATTTTTGGCCGCCATCTTGGATCTACCATTTTGAATTTTGAAGAAGTGGCAGTAAGCCATAAAAGTATAAATAACTTTATATACTTCCTTAAAATTTCAAGTGAATCAATTAAAAAATGAGGCGGAGGCACAATTTTGTCCATTTTGTCCCACTGTGCGGCGGATCCAGGAATAAGTCCGTAGCGATCGGGGTGAGTCCGTCGAATAGTACGCCGGTAGCCTTAGAGGCAAGTTGCACGATCCTTCTTATCAGTATTCCTGATTCTGATGTGACGTTTTTGTCAATATAGCACGAAGCGTAATCGCCCTTGGGAAATTGTCGCCGAGGATTACTGACCCGTTTTTTTTGAGCCCCGTTTCCCACGTCTAGTCTTTCGTTCATTCCCCTGCGACTCTGCAGTTAAGCAACACGTGAAGCATGTCAACTGAGGGCAACTCGAGGCGCGATGCTCTACTGCTTGGCATATATAAAAGACGCCCAAAAATTCAGGATTTGATCCTGGTGCAGATCCCGGGGTCACCGGAGGGGCGACAGGTTGAGCTCGCGTTATAACCGACGGAAAATTAAGTTGGACCATGGCAGTCATCAATTTGCTCGGTTCCACCGACGCAAAGGCTCTCTCGCTAGCGTTTCCCCACCCGCGTTAAGATTTTAGTTGAAGCGTAGCCACCACAAGCTCCGCTGTCAGTTCCTCCAGGTCCATCATCACCTCCTCTGAAAGCTGCACCGCGTACGTGCGTTTTATCCGCGGGCGGGAAAGAAGCGTAACGACTGTCCATATCTCTCTGCTTCTTCCACATCCTGCCGTAGTTCTCCATCTGGTCAAGCGAGGAAATCAACTTGTTAGACATCGCTTTGCGGTATTCCAGTAAGAGGTTCCTATATGCTTGTCACACTAGGGACCTCTCAGAAGGCGTTCGGTGCAGCTTGGAAACAATAAACCAAAACTTGTTGAGAAACACAGAAATTTTCTTGGTCATTCTCTGCGTTCTCAGTTACAGGTCCTGTCGAACGTCTTTCTGATCATGATCGCCACCAAACTGTCGCTCAAACGCTTTCCGGAACGTCGACTAAGTCCTGAAATCGAGCTTTCTAGTCCGGAACCACCTCGAAGCTTGTCTGGACAGAACGCTTGGTACTGCGCTCAAAAGGGCCTGATCAGACAGCCCAGTGCTCGCTCGATAGTCTTCCAGACGTTCTAAAAAGTCTTTCGATCTTTCTCGAGTATCTTCGCCAGAGAACATTAGTCCCCAGGTCGACAACAACTTGATTGCTTGATCTTGACGTAATTCTCCGTCATGCGGTGGTCTCGAAAGGTGCGTATAAGCCAGTGGTACCAGCCTTCCGGATCTCTCTTCGTTCCCGCGTCGGTCTTCGTCGTCAGTGTAGTTCTCAGTCTCCGAGCTGCTAAAACTTTCCTGAGGCACGGTCAATTTATAGCTTGACCTCCAGCGATTACCGGAATCACTGCTCGAGGTCGATTGGTCTCGATGTCTCCCCTCCCGCCCTCGTGAGGACGGTTCCGACGTTCATACTGGTAGCCACGGGGCACGTCGCTAGTTTATAATATCCGCTCGATCGCTAACCATAGGTCGCAGTCGAAATTCGTGGTGCGTTGGCGGTTCTTTCACTATTCTCCCAGGAGTAAGTCCGGACCTTTTGCGACAGTGCTGGGGTGCACAGGGCCTCCAAGCGTCAGCGTCGTCATCGGGGAACTCTGGGACAGCGTCAAAGTTGATATGGGTTTTTGCCGTGTCAGCCATCCTCGGGGTCTTGGTATTTCGGTTCAGTGGAACCCAATCTGCAGCCGTTCGGTAAGCCTCCCAGTCGGTGCTACCTTATGCACTCGACCGTTGACTGAAATTATCGTCCTAGTTTGATACCAACTCGTTCTTATCGAGAGGGCCTTCCCGTTGGTCTGAACCAGCTAAGTCTGGCAGTCGGTCTAAGTCGGCATTCTAAGACACTATTGTCTTTAACGACTGGCGAGGTGCAGCCTTAGGGCGCAGCCAGTCGCCAGCGTTCTGAAATATTGCCGACGTTCGCGACTATACGATTTGTTTCAGGGGTAACTTTGCTCTAATATTGGCTGCCAAGTTTGGGTACGCTGTGGGTTGCGACTGCCAAACTTGTCTCAGTGACTGCGCGACTAAATACCCGCGCAGTATGCAATGTAAAATAAGTAGGGGCTGGTACGTCACCGACAAGCCGAGACTGGACAAACGGAGTCTAGTGGCACCCTCTTAACGACCAAGTCGTCCCGGTGCTACGATTTTGCCCCGGGACCCCATGAATGTCGTCGTGACCGTAGTCATGAAAATAGTGTTCAACGAGGTAGGGACGACCACTTGGGTATCGTCTTCTCCATGCCCACTACCGGATCCAGCATCGTCGTTCTCGTCGCTCGAGCTCACCGAATATCTCAACCGAGAGCCACTCGGATGCTCACGCATCGTCAGTTGCTCAGGAGACGGCGTGACCTCTGCTGCCTTAGGGTGAGCACCCTTGAGCGCTTTTCCCACGTCTTTCAGATCTGATCCGCTGCCGTGACTTTCTGTTTCCCTGCTTGGGCTGGCAAGCTCCTCGAGGCGAAGCCGAAAGCTGACGCCAGCCACATCGTCTTCGTAGAACGAAATGTCCTTATAATCCGGTTCATCTTCCTGCAGGACGTGCCGGAGAAGTCGGTAGCATAGTACTGCGTCTTTCCCATCCTGATAAAGCCCCCGAGACGTAACTCATAGTCTAAGTCTTCCACGCTTGATCGAAACACATCACGTTTGGTAAGCCGCCGCGTGCGTGACTGGCGCAAAAGGCTCTTCATAACCTCGTCGTGGCTCCACATCTCCGATCGATACCGGTTCAACTTACTGCGGTTGCTGCGGTTTCCCTTTGGTCTTCATGTAGATTATAGTAATGATAATAATATTAATGATAATGATTATGATGATAATTATGATGATGAAAATAAATGTTATGACGATAATGATCAAAATAAAGATGATAAACGCAATGATAGTGATTATAATTATACTAATGATATAGAAAATGATGATAATTATGATATTAGTTGTGATCATAATATTGATGGCAATATAATGATAATAATAATAGTAATTATAATAAAGATGATAATTACGATAATAAAAATGATGATGATGATAATAATGTTGATAGTAGTGATGATAATAATTATGGTGGTAACAAAGGTAATGGTGATGATGATGGATACGATAATAATATCAAATATATAACGATGAAGATAATGATAATAATAGTAAAAATAAATATTATAATATTGCTGATGATGTAGATGATACTAATAATAATAATAATAATAATGAATATAATGATTATGATGATAATAATGATGAGGATACAAATCATGATGATAATAATAATAATGATAACGCTAAGAATATTGCTGAGGACGATGATGATTTCGATGATAATAATGATATAGATAATCATGATTATGTAAATGATGATGATAATATTGACTGTCATGATTATGAATACGATACTGATGATAATGATGAAGATAATGATGATCGTGATGATACTGACATAACCGATAAAAATCATTATCATAATAAGGATGATAGTGATAATAGGTATGATGATAATGTTAATGGTAATAATGATAATGAAGATAATGATAACAATAGTAATGACAATAAAGATGATGATGCTGATGATACCGATAATAATCATAATTATGATATTGATTGTAATGATGAAAATCATGATAATGATCACGATAATGATAATTATGGTAATGAGGAGAACGATGATAATAACGATAATGATGATGATGATAATAATAATCGGATCGATGATTATAATGATAATAATTATGACAATGATACCACCAGTAACAAAGATAATGGTGATTTTGATTTCGAAGATGTTGAGGATAATGACGAAAAGAACGTTAACAATGATGAAGATGATAATGAAGATAGTGACGACGTTAATGAAAATGATCATGATGATGATACCTATTATAATAATGATGGCAATAATGATGATGATACTGATTGTGTGATGATCATTACACTTATGATGATGATGGTTACGATAATAATAATGATGATAAAAATCAGGATGACGATGATCTTGATGATGATAACATCATGATGATACGAAACATCATAAGGATTATAATGGTGATTATAGTAACGATGTTGATGATGATGATCACGATGTTCATAGTGATAATGATGATAATGATGATGAGAATGATAATGTTGATGATAGTGATGATGATGACGATAATTATGATTATAATTATGATAATGAATAAAATAATAATGATGCTTATAAGCATGTTAGTGAAGATCATGATAAATATAATGATAATAAAAATGATAATGATAATGATAATAATAAACTTTAATTATGGTAACGATAATAAAGATAATGATCACGATGAAGATAATGATAATAAGTACGATGATAAGAGTTTTGATGATGATGATGATGATGATGTGGATAATGATGATGACGATGATGATAAAGATGATGATGATTATTAAAATGATTATGGTAATAATGATTAAAAAAATAATGATACTAATAGTAGCAATAATAATGATTGTAAAGATAACCATGATGATGATGATCTTGACGATGATAATCATTGAAAAAATGACAATAACAATGATAATCATAATGTCGATCACGATGATGATGATAATAATGATAATTATAAATATTAAGATGATAATGATAATCCGGTTACAGAAAAGGTCGAGATCCATGGGTACGCTGAGACTTTAAAAAACGCGTATGCTACTGTTGTATATCTTAGTGTTGTTAGACAGGATAAGGTATTTGTTTCTTTGCAAGTAGCAAAAACAAAGGTTTCTCCAATAAACGTATTGAGCATACTACATTCGGAATTATGTGCTGCTCAATTATTAGCTAATCTCATCAAAAATTTTTGTGAGATAAATACACTTAACACTATCCCCTTGCACTTATGGACTGATTCTAGAAACGTGCCATGTTAGCTTATTCAATACCTTCACGTTGGCCCGTCTTTATTGCCAGATGTTCTAATATTTATATTCTCGCTCCTACAGCAACATGGCATTATCTTACGTCGAAACAAAATCCTGCTGACGTGGCGTCCCGTGGAATAATGCCAAAGCAATTGATTGAACAGCAGATTTGGGTTAATTGACCCGATCTTCTTCATGAATCTGACCCAGTCTTTCCATTCTTTAAAGTCGAGGTACTTGACAATCAAATAACGGATTGGATCAAGGTTCATGTTAATACTAACGTTAGCCAAGCCGCAGAAAGGCTTTCTTACTCGTTTCTACCGAATCTAAGTGAAGAAAAATCTACATTGGAACGTCTGGTTAGAGTCACTGCTTATTGCCTTAGATCATTGTTTCGATGTTACAATAGGATTTCCCACAAGTCCAGTCTGCCATCTGACTTGGACGATTATCTTGAGGTTGGTAACACTAGACCCCCTTTTAAGGGTAGTTTACCCTTTTTAGATTCAAATAGAATATTTTTCTCTGCCTCTTTCAATCTCAACCTTGGCGATCTTAAAAACGCTCTATTCGTTTTGATTTACTTTCATCAGCAATGCCACTTTGCCGCTGAGTTTTCTATTCTCAAAAAAAATGTAGAGCTGCCTAAGAAAAAAGAACAACATTGCCCCCTTCTAGTAGACTTCGTTCATTAACTCCTATCTTGGTGAACGATTTGAACAGAGTAGGTAGTAGATTACATAATTCATCACTCGGTTATGACGTTAAGCACCCCTTGATATTGTTCGACACAGATAATATTACCCTTTTGTTAATCGACTATTACCATCGTCTTACTTTGCATAGAGAAACGCAGTTAACTCTCGTCTTTTTAAGACAAACCTTCTGGATTTTGAGAGGCAGACAGATCTTTAGGTCGTAAATGAGTCACTGTATGCCGTGTCGACGCTTTAACGCTCGTCCTCTTACCAAACTAATGGGCGATTTGCCTAGCTCGCGTGTTGTGCTAGGTTCACAGTTTTCTAAGGCTGGAGATCATCTTGCTGGACCAGTCATGGTTCGCTTAGCCAAGAGGCGAGGTAAGGGTACGTAGAAGAAATATATCACTATTTCCATATGTATGGTGACACGCGCTATTCATTTAGAAATTGTTGAAGACTACAGTGCTGATGCCTTCATTGCGGCATTTCACCGATTAACCTCCCGTCGTAACCACTGTTCAAATCTTTATTGTGATCAAGGAACAAATTTTATTGGTGCAAACATCGAAATTAGAAAATTATTGCGATCCTTCAAAGACTCGGATCTGTTTGATTGTAAGCTCTCGAACCTTGGCACATCTAAGCATTTTAATCCACCCTCGGCTCCTCAAATGGGCGGAATTTGGAAAGCTGCCGTTAAATCGACCAAGTATCACTTGAGACAAGTTATAGGAGAGCAGAGATTACCCTTTGTTGAATATTCCACTTTGCTATGTCGAATAGATGCTTGCCTCTATTCACGCCCCCTTTCTCTACTTTGTGATGATGCTACTAGCTTAGAGGTTTTAACCCCAGCTAATTTTTCAATTCCCCGCTCGTCATATTTAGTTCCTGAGCCTAATATTACAGAAGAAAAAATCACCCTACTCCAACAGTGGAACTTAGTCACACAAGCCATGCAAATGTTTTTGGAGAAGATGGTCTGCTGAATATTTTACCACTTTGCAGTCTAGACTAAAATGGTTGACTCCTCAACGATTGGTCCAAGTTGGACATCTTATTATGATAATGGCTAAGACCACTAATTCTGGAAAATGGCCATAAGGAAGAGTTTTAAGTGTGCATAAAGATTCAAAATCTTTGGTTGGAGTAGCTCAACTTAGAAGTGCAAGTTCGACTTTAGACAGACCTATTCATAGATTAGTTTTATTAAGAACTGTGTTCGAGCTTGAATCGGGTAAGGTACTTGATTATGAGAGTTAAACTTGCTCCTTAGTTAAATTATTTTTTTTTTATATAATTCGTAAGTAAATATTACCCTTTGCTAAAAGCCTATTATGACATTACTATCACAAATTTTTTTTTTTTTTTGTTTTTTAATAAATTTTCGTAAGTGGTAAGCGAACCACATTTTATTCTAACGTTAGGTTAATTAAAAGTATAGTTTTAATGTTCATTCATACAAATTCATGTCCATCAACTCTGGGACTATGTTCAACATCAGTATAAATTATGCTGTTGTTGACAATCATTATTAAACTTATAAATGTAATGATTTTAAATTTAGCGCTTCAACCGCGACGAGCCGAGTATCTTATACCGTACATTTAACCGACGAGCGCAACAGCCAATCATAGCGCTAAGCTCGTCCATGCTTTACGTTGGCTACTCGCAAGTCCCGCAACTGCTTCTCAGTTCGCTCCGTTCGCTTGTTCGCTGCACTTTGAAGTGCGTATAAATACGGCTCTCTTTCCAAGTGGAATTTTTGAGAGCCTATTACCAATATTTAAGTATATTATTTCAATAATACAGCCGTTCCAATCTTAGAACTTTACATTTGTTAAGTCTTGTATAACTTCGTTTTTCGCTAAAAATAAATAGTGCAATTTTCATATACAAGTGCATTCTGTGAGTGTTTGATTGTAGTTCACCCAATGGTTTCTCAAAGCACTCTTATTATATCTACTCTTTTCCTCGTATTCGGTGTAAATAGTTAAAAATACAGTCCACTAAGTCAATCGTAAACAAATAATAATAATAACGATAACAATAAGTATATTGATGATGATTATGAAAATGATTATGATAATGCGAACGATATTAATAATTATAATAACAATGATGATCATTGCGATGATGATCATTAAGATGATGATGATGATAACAATAATCAGAACAATAATGGTTATGTTGTTTATAATGGCAATGATTACAACGTTGATAACAATGATAATGATGATGACGATGATAACGACGTTGATAATGTTGATAATGATGATGATGTGATAACGATAAAGATGATAGTGATGATAGTAGAGATAATGACAATGATAATAATGACTATATAGATAATGATGATGATTATGATGTTAATTGACTTAATAATAATGATAATAAAGATAATCGTATTAAAATGACAATAATAATGATAACGATGATGATGATGATAATGAAGATGACGATTTGATGATGATGATGATAATAATTATAAAAATAACGATCATGGTAATGATGTTGACGATGATAATATTGATTATGTTGATAATGTTGATGATGATAATGATGATGATGATGATGATGATGATGATGATGATAATAATAAGAATGATAAGGATCATTATGATGGTAATAATGGTGATAAATGCGATGATAATAATGATCATAACGAAAATGATTATGATGACGATTATGATAATGATGATGATAATAATGATGATAATGGTAATGATTTTAATAATGATAAGAGTTATAATAATGATAATGATAACCATAAGGTTAATGATGATGACGACGATGATGAAAATTTTGATGATATTGACAATAATGTTAAAGATGATGATGATGGTGATGATGATAATGCTGATGATCATGATAATGATAATAGTGATAATCATGATAGTAATTAGGGTAATGAAAATGATGATGATGAGAACAGTAATGGTACTTGTAGTACCAATTATGCCGACAATAAAGATGACCATAATGCTGATGATGATGACGGTGATGATCATGATAATGATGACGATAATGTTAATTACCGTAATGATGATTTCGATACTGATGACAATGATAATGATATCATAATGATGCATATAATGATAATTACGATGATGATACAGATATTGATGATGATAAAAATCATTATGATGATAATGATAATGATGATAATGATAGCAGCAATAATGATGAAAATAAAGATGACCATGATGATTATGATAATGACGATGATGATCATGATGATGATGACAATGATGGTAATGGTGATAATGACCATAATTTTAATGGTGGTAGTGACGATGGTAATGATGATGATGAAGATGATGATAAGGGTGATGATCATGATGATGATGAAAATAATAAATTTGATCTAAATGATGATTATAATGTTAAAGATGATAATTATAATAATGATGATGATAATAGTAATGATGATGATAGTAGCAATCAGGGTAATAATATTTATGACTATTAGCATAATGATGATAATGACGATGATGATCCAGATAATGATGACGTTGATGATGATAATAATGATGATTATGATTATGATTATTATGATAATGATAATGGCGATGATAATGATCATTAGGATGATAACGATTATGATTCTTATAATAATGATAGTGGACATGATTATGATAATAAAGTGGAGGATTATAATGCTCGTGGTTATGATGGCGAAAATGATGATGATGATGTTGATAATGATGATGATAATGATGCTGACGATGTTAATGATGTTGTAAATTATTATGATCATACAATTGTAATCATCATGATAATAATAATTATAATTTTAATATTTATGATTTTGATGATAATATTTATGTAGATGATGATGATAAAGATCATTTTAATAGTGACATGAACGATAAAGTTGATTATGATGATAAGAATGATGTCGATGACGATGATGATAATGCGGAAGATAATGAATTGGCAAATGATAATGATGATAATTATGTTAATGATGATATTGATGACGATAATTATAAAGATGATAATGATGATTATGATGCTGACAAAAAATAAGATGTTGATTTATATGATGATCATGTTGATGATCATGAGGATAATGATGATAATGATATTGATCATTGTGTTGATAATGATAATAGTAGTGATAAAGGTCATGATAATGATGATGATGAGGATAATGATGATAATGATGGAGATAATAATAATGATGATGCGATGGTGATGTCATGATGATGATAATCCTAGTGATGATAATAATATTGTCGGAGAGGCGTTGCCAGGTAGAAGGACACTAGGTCGAATAAAAGGCCCATGTGTTGATTTATTTAAACCTATCTCTATATTGTATTAACCTCTACTTCTACAGAACTTTTTAACGTCTAACTTTCGTATGTATATATATGTACAACTATACGGTATCACGATGTGTACTGCTGCTCGGTCTGTATACAAGAACGGACTCTACGAGACAGCGTCAGCCACGCAGTTCGGCGTGCCAGTCAGCCCGCAAGCTATAGCCGTGCATGGATATAAGTGTAGAGAGGGGGGGCCATGACTGACTAGCGTTGTGAGCGTATTTGGCAAAGCCTGTAACCCGACACTCTCTTTCTTTGCCACTCAGCTCACTCCCCACTTGCTCTAATAATTACTACGTGTGAACAGATTCAAATAAAATATTAGTATATTCATAAGCATATTTTAACCTAAGCTAAATCTCTTAATGAATCTCTAATTCATCTTAGTAATATCTCTAATTTAAATTTTGTGGAGTGTGTTATTCTGATTGTAACAATGTATTCGTCATAATATCAGCTAGATTCTCTTTTGTATTTACTCGAAGCACTCTACATTTGTCTTGATTATCACATTGTCTAAACAAGTCTGCATGTCTTATTTTTATTTTAAGTCATATTTATGTGTGTACTTAAATTGCTGATTTTTCTCTCCCGCTCTCTCTCTCTAGGTTCATCCATCATTTCCTCTATATTAACGTTCAGTTTTTAAAGTTCCCAACTGCCATTTATCATAGAACACATTTGATTGCAGACATACTGTTGAATCAAACTGTTACTTACATAAGGATCCAGCCCTTTGTATGTCAGATAGATTAATTGAAAAATGACTCTTGACATACTTTACTTACTAGATTGTGTACTTCTAATATTTCAATTTAAAGAGACATATCCTACACAATAATTTGTTTTTGAATTCTGGTTTTGATTATATCAGTATCCTCTTATGATTATTGAAGCAACTCTTTTGACTCTTCTGAAAACATCCATGTATTTTATTTTATTTATGTTTATATCCAACTCTATTCTCTTAATCTTAAAGCGTAGCTTTTCTCTCACACCAACCACTCTACTGTTTAATTTTTATATAGTTATTTCTCCTCTGATAAATTATTCATTCTAAGGTTTCGTTAGCCTCTTAGTTTCTAATGCTTTAGTGTGTATACTTTAAATATTTAAAATTTTCTTTCATCTTGAAAATCAATGATTTTGAATAATTTACATCCAATAAATTTTAATGTGTTTAACGGAAGAAAAGATATTTAACTCTATTAATTATCAGGATTCACTTTTCTCATTAATAACTGTTAAAATGATAAAATAACCTTTCTTAGATCCTTTTTTTTTCATGCATCACATACATGCTCTATTAGAGAAGTTATGTATTACTTTATATTTTTTTTTTAGATATACATCATTCCAATTTTATTTAAAAATAATCAAACTTGATATATAATTTGATATCTACAAAAATATTGAAATTGTTTTCTGACCTTCTATTGAAATTAGTTCTTATCCTTTCAAGTGAAAACTCTAATGTGAATTTTCATACATCCTCTTATTTGTACAATCTTACATGTCCTTGAAGTCTATTCTGGAGCCAGTTGATGTTGAATTTGATCTTACGTTTCTTCTAGATTTTAATTTCAGAGGTGTTCTCTAAGTAAATTTTTGGTAAGCAGTCTACTTAGCAATTGCCTGACACAAATACAATGCAGCACAGCATACATTTGAGTGGCCAAGAAGAGAGTGAGACAACTTACATACTCGAGTGGCTCTACTATCAGTACTCTAGAATATTTAAAATCCCATATTTATAGTGTCGAAAGAAACACTCACTATTACGTCATATTAAAATGACCGTCCTAAAATCTCTAATTATTGCATTGAACTAGAATTTACTTTATCCCCTCTACCAATCTCAGAACAATCTATAAATGATTATTAGTACTTTATCTTTTCTTTTCTCCCTCTGAACCTAATATATCTATAGATTTCTCTGCAATTGTTCATAAAGCTCATTGCTTGTATGGTATACGTACAGTAAAAATTTTTTTTTCTACTTCTTACTCCACAGAATTCAAACAAAACTTCTATTTTGACTTCTCTCCATATATATTATTATTCATTAATTTATCCATTATGTATATTCCTAATACATCTGACGCTCTGATGAATATTTATTTTCTCGCATATTTTCCTCTAATTTTCTATCTTTACAATTCTCTGTATTTCTTTGTGGACATTTTTTTCTCTTTTTAATCTAATTTTCTGAAGCTCCATAGGTTTTGAGGAATCGAGATGCCAAAGCATCCTGCTCGTTGATTTAGCATCTTCACATTGAAAATTAAAATGTTTCCCTTTGGTTAAAATAATCAAGATAAAAACTTGCTTCTGGAACAAATTTTTCAGCGAGTCGATCCCTTTATGTAAAGATTTATTATAAACATGCACAACTGCGTTTACAGATCCTAAATACTCTTTAATAAGTTTCGTTTAAGCATTATAATTCTAATTTACTGTTTAATATTATTAAATTCTACTGCTCTCTCTAACATCTTTTCGTTACGTCTAAAATTCATTATTTGGTATCCTTTGCTCTTGAATCTGATATGACATAATACATTCAAAGATTTTTAAATTGTAAATTTTTATCATTTAAGAAAGCACTCTAATGCATTTTTTATAGTTTTCTCAAATCATCTAATGATACATCACAACATCTAATACGTTACAGCGTAAACTCTAATTCAATCAAAGTATCATTCCATTTCTCTTACCTCTGACATTCATATTGATTGGCTCAATCAACTCTGTAAGCTTCTTAAAAGAAACTTTCGTAGAACTCTTATTCATTTTGTTCAGTTTTAACTCTATAAGCTTTTTATCGCTAAGTTTCTCCAGGCTTTTATTTACTCCATTCATCTAGCATATAACTCTGTATTTGTAGGCTTCTTTATCTCCCTCCCAATTGCAGATCACCTCCCTCCGAAACTTAGAGTCATGTATCAAGTCTAATAGTCTGCAATTGATTAAGAAATTTCTCGTGCGAATGAAAATATGCTCTAAAATGGTTTAAATTAATGCTACTTTTTCTTTGGCTCTACCTTATGTATAAAAAATTTACATGAGCTCTTAAACTTTAAGAGCAAGAAGTACAGTTCCTATACTTAATTACACTCTTATTCAAATTAGTATTCTCTTTATTTGTTTAAAAATAATCCCCTGGTTCTGATTCTAATAGCGATTCTCTACAATCCATCTATGCAGAAACCAAATTTCTGATACGTCTTTGGAAGCAGACACTTTAGATAATTTAAAATACATATTTTTTACTCCAATTTGTCTCTATAATTAAATTTACTCTTTCATATATTGAATTTGTAAATCTCAAAAAATAAATCTAAACAATGAAATAACAATGCAATAGAATAAATATATTCACCGTGCAATAGCATGAATATACAATGAAAGTAATAAGATAGATATACTAAAAATTGTTATACAACCTGTACAAAGAATATTCTTACCTCTGTTATCCTCATTATAGCATTTACGGGGTACCCATCAGTCTAGTGATCCAAGTGGTGAGCGAATGACACCAGTTGTCTGACGCTCCTTCCAAACTGCGTGAATGCCCTGTTTACACGCAGAATCTCACCTCTTTCTTTGGTAACTCTTACCTTTTCTATGCTTCTAACTGAAATAAGATAATTTAAATTTCTCTCTAAATTCATTGATTTAATTATTCTTCTTATAAGTTCAGAACTTTAAACTTCACTAAAAAGTAAAAATCTGATTAACTCCAAACATCTCTTTAGTTTTTTTTTTTTTTTTTTTTTTTTTTTTTTTTTTTTTTTTTTTTTTTTTTTTTTTTTTTTTTTTTTTTTTTTTTTTTTTTTTTTTTTATTTTTCTTTTT